>JBBMJZ010389115.1:0-14840 GCA_037833815.1 Zingiber zerumbet | reverse complement strand
GCAGGTTCGGTCGACCGAACCTGGGGATCGGTCGACCGATCCCTCTCGAGTCAAAACCTGATCCCGAAGATCAGGTTAGAGGATAAGCTCCAGAACCCCTATTTAAAGAGGGTCTCGGGTAGCTTTCAAAGATATTCGAATTAAGTGAAAGCATTCAACTCTGTAATTCTCATTCTGCAACTTCTGTGCCTACAAAGTGTAAAAGGTTTCTCCGCCTTCAGAGAAGGAGCTTTCTTACTGCACTCTTCATCGTCCTGGATTAACAACCTTCTTGGTTGTAACCAGGTTAAATTCTGTGTCTTATTTCTGTTATTAATTTAGTTGCTTTTATTTTGTGAGTTGAAAAGCTTTGAGGAGGGTTGGTTCTAACTTGCAGGCAATTCACCCCCCTCTTGCCGGTCCCCGCTGCACCAACAAGTGGTATCAGAGCCCGACCGCCTCAGAAGGACTAACCGCCATCTGAAGCACAAAGATCCGAACAATGGCCGGCAACAACATCCATCCTCCGAAGTTTGACGGAGATTTCGCTACATGGAAGCGAAAAATGCAGGTATTTTTTAAAACAGATTTTGATATATTAATCACTATGAAATATGGTTTTTCAACTCCGAAAGACAAAGAAGAATCCCGATGGACGAAGAAGGAGCAGGAGGATTTCGTGGTGAACGGAAAAGCTAAGTTTCATTTACTCAGCATTCTTCCGCCTCAAGAGGTAAGTCGGATCGGAAGCTATGACTCCGAAAAAGATCTCTGGCAAAAATTCCTAGAGCTCCACGAAGGCACCTCAGAAGTAAAGCTAGCGAGGTGCGACATCCTCCTGACATAACTAACAAATCTCCTGATGAACATTGGTGAGAAGGCAGTGCAACTCCAGGCAAAAATCAAGGAGCTGATGTGGTTATCATCCTAAACAATTTCTAAAATATGAGATATTATTTGCTATTAATAGTTTATATTTATTTTCAAAATTAAATATTTTTTTTTCAAAATAATAAATTCAGAATTAAGTACACAAGAGATATTAATTTTATAAAAAAATAATTTTTTAATTAAAGTTAATAAAGTTTTTAATAATGTTTAAATATTACATAATTTATATTTTGTTAATTTAAAAAATTATAATAAAAAACTTTAATATAAAATTTCATTAGTAATTTTACTTTTCAAAAATTAGAAAAAATATTTTTAAAAACAAATATTTAGTTATATATATCTTACTATCTTACTATTTTATTAAAAATATTCCTCCTTTACTAACTAACTTTAGTGAAACCTAAAATAAATTTACATTAATGTTCTTTTTTCTATTCACACTAAAAATAATTCTAAGGTTTATTAGTAATTCCACAAGTGAAACAATTAGTGATATAAAGTTCGAGACTCAGCTACGACGTATTATTATGAATTTTTCTCATCATTAATTTTCTCGGTTGTTTTATATAAAAAAAAAATATAGTTCTTTTTAGTCCCACATCTTAGAATTGATAATACTATGATCAAAGAATCTTCTATAAATATTTTAGGCCACGATGTTAAAAAATATATTTTTCTTAGTTTTTTTTACTAAGATAACTATAATATTAAATTAAATTAATTTTTTGTATAGGGAAGCCCGTTACAGTAGTTTGTTGCTGGGATTCTCTAGCATCACCCTACATTATTGCATGGATATGACGAATCTTACCTAAATAATTAATTCTTAGTTCTTAGAATTATATTACACACGCAACGCGTATGCCGATCACTAGTATATATATATATATATATATCATGCATTTGCCTAGTTGATCCAAGAGTTTTCTTTTCTCCCTAGCAAATCCATAAGAGAGCTCTATAAAAAAAATCGTTAACTTCAACAACACAATCCATACTAAATATGCCCAAGTATTCCTCGATTTTTAAAATATTTTGTTTTGGCTTTTTCCTCCATTGCGCCTAAGTAGTATTGATATGTTCATGGTATTTAGAAAAAATAAGCACTTAAGATCCTTTATTAAAAATCTTCCCCCTTTACTAACTAACTTTGGTGAAGCTTAAAATGAATTTATATTAATATTCTTTTTTCTATTCATATTAAAAATAATTCCAATGTTTATTAGTAATTCCATAAGCGAAACAATCAGTGATCTAGAGTTCGAGACTCAGATATGACGTATTATTATGAATTTTTCTTATCATTAATTTTCTCTGGTTGTTTTATATAAAAAAATATATATTTCTCTTTAGTCCCTCATCTTAAAATTCATAACACTATGATCAAAGAATCTTCTATAAATATTTTAGGTCACGTTAAAAAAAATATACTTTTCTTAGTTTTTTTACTAAGATAACTATAATATTAAATTAAATTAATTTTTTATATAGGGAATCCTGTTATGCTGGGATTTTCTAGCATCACCTTACCGATCATTTTGAATAGGAAATGATCCACCGATATTGGAGTTGATCAAAGAGTTTTCTTTTTTCCCTAGCAAATCCATATGAGAGCTCTGTAAAAAAAATCGTTAACTTCAACAACACAACCCATACTAAATATGCCCAAGTATTCCTCGATTTTTAAAAGATTTTGTTTTGGCTTTTTCCTCCATTACGCCTAAGTAGTATTGATATGTTCATGGTATTTAGAAAAAATAAGCACTTAAGATTCTTTGATCCCTTATCCTTATCTCTATCCCCTCCTGCTCCCTTATACATTTCGGATGCCTTTCTTCAAGTGATTCCATCCCCCCAAAAAAAAATCATCTAAATTGTCTCAATTCGTATATAAATTATATATTTTTATATTTTTTACCTTATTTAATTAGGATTTTTTTCGAGGGTTCAAATTGAAAAAAAATTCTAATTAAATATATTGATAAGGTAAAAAAATAAAAAAATATAATTAATCCATGAAATTGAGGTCATTTAGATGATATTTTTTTCAGATAGATTCACTAAATGAAAGGTATCTGAAATATATAACAGATTAGGAGGAGACTAAGAATAAGGGATCAGAATTGGGAATTTTTTTTTTTAAATAGCTAATTAATGGAAAAAATGTAGGAAAACTAGAAAAAAAAACTTTTAGGATGATTGTCCTATTTTAAATTATGTACTAAAAACTTTATAAATTTAATCTATATTAAAATTTCAACAGTTGTTTAGAAAATAGTTTCTAAAACTTATAAATATTCTAAAATCTTTTTCCATATAAAACGCTGTTTAAGAAAAAAAATTTAACAAAAATCATAACACAATTTTTTATGATTATGTTCGGCCCCTAATAATTTGAACCCCTATTTGACCGGATGCGTGAGAAGGAAGCCGAATGTTCTCGACCCCTGCGCTCATCCAGATGCAAAGCAAAGCGGACGGCCGCCGGAGGACGAGGCCGCGCGAGGGAGTAAAGAAGGCGAAGAGGCGACCGCTCACCGACACCACCAACGCCCACACCTCCTCTTCTTTTCCCTCCCACCTGAAAAAATCCAGATCCAACTCCAAATCTTCTGCCTCTCCAACTCCAATCCCCGAAGGCACCTGCATCCCTGGCGCAGAAGACGCGTCTGACCCTCCCAGGTCTCCTTTGAGAGAGAATGAGTCGTTTCTTGATTCCGGTGAGCATCTCTGACTTGCCGCAGATTAAGATATATGATTTTTTATTATTATTTTGGGATTTGATATCCTTAATTGGCATAATGCAGGTGAAGGCACTAATTGTGGTGAATTAGAGACTTTGATAGTTTATTCGCGGAGTGTTGCAAAGGGTAAAAAGTCCAAAGGGAAAGAGCCTCAAACGACTTCAAGCTGCCCCCCAGTGGAAAGGATCAGAAGTAGAAGGTGAGTATAGTGCTTAATATTTTAAATCTGGTATAAGCCTTAATACTGCAGCTACAAAACAAAGCTCAAAGATTTCTCCATTGACTGGGAATGTTACTTAACCATATCCTGTCTATGTCTTGTCAAACACGTTTATTTATCTACAACTCATCATGTGTTACTTAATTGGAATGCCACTATATATGCCACAAGTTATTAGTCATCTTTCTACCACATGGTTATGATTTCCCTTAGCATTGTGCTTGTTGTTCCCTATTTGCTAATGATAATTCAATTCTTTGAATTCCTTTGATTTCTTGACGTAAAAAAAATGAGCATATTAGTTAAAGCTCATTAAAAACTTCATGAACTACAATCTAGTAAATTTGTTGTTTTTACAGTTACAATCTCCAACATAGTAATATCATTTTTTTCAGTTTTAGTTGCAATCTTTTGTCTTATTGCTTGAAATTTATCTGTTCTAGTCTCACGTATGATTTATGTGTGCCTTACTGATTATTTACCAATTTGGTTTGTTTTTCTAACTTTGACAATTTGCAAGTTCTAACTCTTTTTTTTTTTTGTGGGGAGAATATCATTGATCCAAACCCGAGTCCTTGTAATGCTGCATGTGTAACTAGATCAATATAACATATAGCTAGATAAGGAGTCCTATATCCAGAGATGAAAATTTGTTTGCCCTAAATGCAAATGCTTTCTTCTCCATGGTCTATGTTACTTGGTTTTGGATACAAATATTCAAAATAGGTGTGAATCCATGTGTCCAACACAATTATTTCTTAAAATTTTTTGCACTCAATTAATAGGGTCTATGCCACTCAAACTTGGTTTCTATTATTCCATACAAGTGTGGATCCAAGTGTTTGACATAAGTATTTCTTAAATGTTTTTACACTTGCAATAAGAGTGCATTTAGTTGAGGGTTATTCTTAGTAACCTTGGTTATCCATCCAAGGTTATCAACAAAAACCTTGTTTGGTTTAGGTAATCGATGATTTCCGAGTAATGTTTCATGCTCAACATGTCAGCAAAAGGGGCATGCAATTAGGAATCGAAAAACCTCGGAAAACTGAGGTTTTTCTTGATTCCGGGATTAACGAATTTTTTTTACCCAAAATATCCTCAGATAAGAGAAAAATGTGACAAAAAAGAAAAATGTAAGGAAAAAATAAAAAATAAATAAAAAAAACATAAAAAAAATAAAAAACGTAAAAAAATTAAAGAATAATAAAAAAATAGAAAAACATAATAAAATTTAAAAAAATAATAAAAATGTGGGAAAATAAAAAAACATAAAAAAATAAAAAAAACATATAAAACAAAAAAAAAACAAAAAAAACATAAAAATAAAGAAAAACGTGAAAAAGAAAAAGTAAAAAGTACGTAGAGTTTAAATAATAATAATAATAATAATAATAATATTATTATTATTATTATTATTATTATTATCTATAGTTGGTTTTGTAACTAAGGGTAATATAGTAAAATATTAAAGTAAGTTATTCATTAAAACCTTCAAACAAACAAGTTTTTGTTGCATTACTAGGTTGAACCAAACAACATTTGGTTATATTTTATTCCCCGTAACTTTAGTTATGTGATTACCTGATAATCATATAACCAAAGTTATGCATGATAATTTGAACCAAACACACCCTAAAGGATATCAATGATCCACTCAGAGTGTTGGTGTGTCCAAATATTGTCATGGACATGGGTATAGAGAGTAAATGAAGAGTACAAGTATTAGAAGTTGTGGTGCAGTAAAAATGATTTATTTGCTCTTATGTTTGTATGTGAAGAAATCGGCTGGCCATATCATCTTTTTTTTTCCCCTTGATAGCCCATTTGGAGGATACATTATATCTTTGAGTAACTATGCTAATTTATATAATTATGCCAATAATAACAGGATAGGAAATTGTATTGAAATATTAGAAAATTAAGACAAAGCTTCAATTGGGGTATAAAGTACTGTGAAATTTGTTGAAGTAATACTATGCAACTGCTGTTTTTTCTATTTTTTTGCTTCTGAAATAATGATCAACAGGTTTGAAAGTTTAGAAGGTTCTTCTGTGGGACAAGGTGTATTAGTAATTTTTATCAACTTTCATGTAGGTTCATAAGAATTAATCTTTGTCATATCTTTCAGTGATGGAAAATCAGTAGATGGTTCAAATACTAATCGACAAAAGGCATCTTCAGTTCCATCAAATAAACCTAAAAAGGTTTGTTCTTTCACTATTTTACCCTAATTAAACTCTGTAAAAATGTTTTCATCCAAGGCTGCATTGTTTCTTGCTGGATCTAGATTGATATTATTATTAACAAATAATGATTTATAAGCTTTTTATGTATCATCTTGACTTTGCATGTTTTCTGATTTACTCTGGATTGAATCTTGCTGAAAGAAGACAATGATATTCATCATGTCAAAATTTAAGATGTCTTGATTTATATTTTTTGTATCACCTATTATTTTAGGTAATGTTTCCAACAATTTACAAGCAACAATGATTGAATCTAACAGCATAGTTTTGAAAAAAAAAATTAGCTTCATCCGCACTTATGCAACTCTTGCACTTATGCCACAGTCAACAACTGCTTGAGCTGAAGGAATTCTCTTCGTTTTCCCTTTTCTCATTTGTCTCCCACCTGCCTCCAACCCTGAGGCAACCCTTTGTGATTCTCCTTTTAAACAAACAAAGCCTGAAGCTTTACAACACGTTTATATTTCTCTCCAATCAATTTTTATTTAATTAAAGAATTTTCTTGTTTCTTGTTTTAATGGCAGAAACTTATTTTTCCTATTTAGGTTGATGTCAACTGTTAAATTAGATCATAGCCCATCTTTCAGTCTGAATATCATACATTGTCTCCTTATTTCCCTGTTGCTTGGAGATTTTACAGAAGCAGCGATGTGAAGGACCTGATGCTGATTTTCTTGAGAAGCAAAAGGCCTACTTTGAAGAGGTCGATGCTTTTGAACTCCCCGTAGAGTTTGTCACAGAGACAGATCTTGAATAGGACTAACTGAACCATACTACCAATTTAACCCTGGCACTTTATATAATTGCCAGCATCAGAACCTGAAAGCAGCTCATTGTAAATCGACAAGGCATTTTAGAACTTTACAGTATGCTCTGAATATCACTGTGTTGTGCTAGATATCTTTTTTCAACTTACATGAACTGAAGTTTTTTGTCCAGATTGTTTGATAAAGTTATTTGTTACTATGACCATACTCATAGTTATCAGGATTTTCACTTGATAAAAACGGTTTTAGCTAATTCTGAATTATGCATTATCTCCACTTGCAGTCCGCACTATTTGATGACGAAGATAACTTAAAAAGAGAAGATCTGGATTGAGCGAATGAGGTCAGTCAATGAGGTATCGTCTATTGCTGGTTTAGGGAAGCGAGGAATAGTGTTGAAGTCGAGGGGTCCTTCCACAGTCTTTTAGTAGGGTATATTTGGATGTTAATATATGTCACCTTTTAAGTAGATGTCGCATATTTATTATATTAATTAATATATTTATATTAATTTTAATATTAATTCTTATTATTTATGTCTTTCACTCATTTATTTTTATTTTATATTAAATAAATAATTACATTTTTAATTTTATTATTTATAATTTAATAATATTATTATTTACAACATATAAAAAAATACACTGGTATAAAATTAAAAATAATGTATAAATTAAATATTTTGAAATATATAAAATATTAATTTACGGATGATTAAGTCAAAATATGCTCAATTTAGTTGGCACAAAGTTGTTTATGCACTTCATTTTCATCTAGTTTGGAAATTCTTTGAAAATAATCATGAAATTATCAGTTTGGGCCTTAGACAAGTTGTACGGATTTGCCATATTTATGGTTGTATCAATTTATCATGTGACCTTCCTTATCTTTAACAATCATTTTGTGTAAAATAATGTATACTGACATAATATGTTTTCACTTTTTCATGAATTAATAATGAGTTGTATCTCTAACCATTGTCTATTGAGATTAGAGCACCTAAAATGCTTGTTCAACATCTTTTCTTATATCATCTTTTTTTTTTCTTGTACAACTTCCTTTTGGGATTCTTTGGGTAAGAAAAAGCCTTTATGAAAGTATTTTATTTCGGATATATTTCATTTGTGAGATAATACCCCTTTGTATATTAAATGTCATTTATCGTAAAATTAATCTATGAGATATTTCCTTATAAGACGTTATTGAATATGAGAGATTTGTACAATGCATTAATATTATTGCCTCAACCAGAGACCCCAAATAATTCATTAAACAAAATTAAAATCTATCTTTAAACCATTGTAGATGGCTACAAAAGGAAAGATTTTAAAAATTAAAACTCTCTTTTAAAGGAAATATTTTTAAAATTAAAATCTTTCTTCTAAATCCCTTTGTGGATGGCTATAAAAGGAAAGATTTTAACAAAATAAAACTTCCTTTTTAATTCTTTGTGGTCGACCCCTTGCTTGGGCACCAAGCAAGCCTTGAGCAGCCACCTCTTGGCCGGCCCCTTGCTTGGGCTCTAAGCAAGGATGTGGCCGACCCATTACTTGGGTAATAAGTGGGCTTGGTTGGATACAAGGCTTTATATAAAGAGGCTACAACAGGGACCAAGAGGAGGAATTGGTTTTGGCCTCCTGATGGACTTGGATTTCCTGTGTTCAACCGAAACGCCCAACTCAAGTTCATTAATAATAACACATACCACTAAAGGGTTATTATTGCACTACCACACCAATCTCATATTACATTATGAGTTCCTTCTTATCATGAGTACGTTAATCTCCCTATGTTTAAGATATCAAATGACTATTAATTAAATGAGTTACTGACAACTCACTTAATTTACATCTATCTCCAAGAGTAGTACCATTCAACTTCATTATCATGTTGGACTAAGTCCACCTATAGGGTTTACATGACAATCCTTATGAACTCCTTAAGGAGACATCATCAACTTAGATAACTAGGACACAGTTTCCTTCTATAATCAACAACACACCATATAAATAATATTATTTCTCAACTTATCGGCCTATTGATTTAACAAATAAATCTCACCCATTGATAAATTAGATAAATAAATACTAAGTATATGTGCTTGGTATTATATCCGGATTAAGAGTACACACATCCATAATAACAGAGGTTCTTTTCTTTTATACAGTCAGTACAAAAAGAACAACCTTAAATGGTCATGCTCAATACACTCATAGTGTACTAGTGTAATTTTATAGTCAAGATAAACTAATACCAAATTACACTACGACCATTCCAATGGTTTGCCCCTTTCCATCTTGGTCGTGAGCTACTATTTATAATTTATAAGGAACTGATAATATGATCTTCTATGTGACACCACACACTATGTTATCTACAATATAAATTAAATGGACAACTGTATTTAACATAAAAACACAGACATTTAACCAATGTGATTCTATTTCAAAAATAAATGTTCATACAAAAAACTAGGCTTTTAGTATACATCCTAACAGTTGGTCGATCCACTCACTAAAGGCTTGGTATCTAAGGTGTTCCATGTTGTGTTAGGTCCCATGCGGCAGGCAAGAGGGGGTGAATTGTCCTTCAAAAGGAAAATGAAATCTTTACGATCTTTTAGAATATTAAAGCACTTGTATAAAAAGAATTGACAAATTAAATAAAAGAATGAGGCTACCGATTTTATTTGGTTATAATCGAGAAGATTGTTAATCCAAGACTTTAAAGACTAATCAAATTCTCCTTTCGTCGTAAGCAGAGAAGCCTCTTACAAGTGTTGGAAGCACACAATAAAAGTAGTAGAATAGTAAAGAAGCTTGTGTACAAGTTGTTTTGAACTACTGAGATTATGGCTGTATTTGTAGCCCTACTTTGAGCGCTTGGAAAGGTTTCGGGCGCCTGGGTGTGGATAAAGTTCTATCCGCGACGCAACAAATCGCATCACAATAGGTTTTGATAAAATTTTCGATCTGGGTGCCTGGAAGTGTTTTAGATGCCTGGACCACCTTCGCAGGCGCCTCGCTTGGACCAAACTGGTTTGAGCGCCCGGACTCCAGTCAACTCTCTGTTGACTTTTTGTCCAAGTCTTCCGCTCTGGCCCTGCTCGCTTGGGTGATTTCTGCCATCTAGAATAGGGCTCACCCGAACCCTTTTCCCAATCTTCTCAAGCAACCTTCCGCTTCGGCTTCTCATCCCTCGAAAACGCCATACGCTTTTTTCTCGTCTGCCAGCCTATACTTTTCCGCAGCACCTCGTCCATCGGATGCACCAAGATTGTTGATTCTCTCCCGTGCCATCCGTCTCTCTAGCTGCGTCTTTCACTCGACTTCCTGTGCTCCTAAGTTCTTGTACACTTAGACACAGGGCATCAAAACATAATAGGACCTAACTTAACTCAGTTGACTAGATCAAAACTATCTCGGAGTATCAACATATTGTGGATATAAAAGTTCTTCTTATAGAAAAAGAACTCATCTAGTATGAGTATGAATTTATTTTATTGCTCTATTTTGATTAATAAAGATAAACATTTGTTTTGATTATTGTATGTAAAAATTTTAAAATATTCATGGGTATTTTGTTTGTTTAACACTCTAAATAAAATATGTCATGATTTACTATTGTTGTTTAATATTTGGCGTTTGTAAATATAATATATAGATTCCTTTTGGAATTATAAACTTTGGATCATGATTACTCTTGCAGTTTAACATAAAGTATTTGTAAATATAATCTAACCTCTTTTGAGATCATTTACCAGTTGAAAATTAACATGTACTGATTATATTTCATGTATTTTTCACTCTACACATCTACATCTTGATCTATGTCATTAATGGTATTGGTATTATGATTACTGTTGGGACTTGTTACAAGCATATATATAATATCTATGACCTCTTTAGTCATATATACCAATGAAGTTAATGAACAAGTATACCCATAAAGTATGATATCAACTCAACTAAAGTTTTGCTTGTATTTCATAAATAACTCATAAGTAGTTCAAGTGGGAGATTGTTGGTTATATTATCTCTAATTAGTGGGCTTAATTGTAAGTTGTGCATATGAGTACAAACCAAATCCATTAAAGTGATCTAACTTAAGCTTATTGGATTTCGGGTTATCGGATGTGGGTTGAATGTGTAGAACCCTTTAGCCCGATCCATTATTATCTATGGATTGATAACAGATTAGTTGCCTATATAAGGAGAGGTTCCCAATGGTTTAGGGTATCATATCTTGACCTAGTTTCTTGTTCCTCATTGACATAAAACTTTTTGGCACTGTCACTCCTAAGTCCTTTGAAAGATTTTCCCCGTTTACTTCTATTTTTTCTTCTTCCTCGTGATCTTCCAAATAACGTTAAAGGATAAGAAGAATGACTCTTCAATCATGTTATTTCTTATTTTTGTTTGTTTATACTTATATATTATGCCGTGTTTTCAATAAAATTAGATCATATCTTATGTTTTCTTGATTTTATTTTTTATTTCATTTCTAAAATTTATGCAGTCAGGAGAAAACACAAGTTCTAACAGGACACTTCAACTGATGATAATATTTAATTTATTGATATTATTCCGGCTTCATTTATATTTTACTACACAAGTTCTAACAGGACTCTTAAACTGATGATAATATTTAATTTATTGATATTATTCCGGCTTCATTTATAGTTTACTCGCATATTTTTAAAATAAATTTGCCTTCCATCACTTTTTAGCCCAATTAAATCTTTGTTCTATCTGCATCTGGGGTTGGTTGCCACTGGATGCTAGAAACAAATTAAGCGAGACACTATTTATCTAAAATTATATTAATTGTTAAGTTGATTCTGATGGAGATTTTCTCACTCATGAATTCTAAAACCAAGTTCTAACAACCATATAAACTCGAAAAGAAAATATGCACAGGATTTAATATCCTAGAGAAGAATCAATGAACATTTAGATGTAAACTATGTTAAAATCACTTATTTTCCTTTTGCTCTCATTTCTGTATTTGTATTACAAAGAGCAAAATAAAATCTAAAAGAATCCTTATTGAATCAGAATTTTACAAAATAATATTTAAAAGAACACCATCTGAACATACTTCATTATGATGACAATGAACTCTCCTCGTCTGAGCCCTCAGGTCTCAATGCATGAAACCGGGGGAATAGAGGTGGAAGAGTTGGGTTCACCGGCACCGGAAACTGGCGTGCTGAGCTGACAATTGTGCGTTCGTTGGTCATCCCAACCTCCTTGCATACCCTTTCAAGGATGGCTACAAAATCCCTGACAACCATGAAGATCCTAAAAGGATGAGCCTCTTCTCGGGTTGAGTTTCCATGGAAGTACTCTGTTATTTCCTTCACTAGAGACAATGCCACACTCTCCTGAGCTTGCACCCTTATGATATCATCGTCTGCTTTCTTCAGAAACCGATTCATAGCCTCGTGAAATCTCTGGTTATCTCCGTTCAATTTTGATACCTCATTGATCTTCCCAATTCCTCCTGCTAGTTTTGAAACATAGCTGCTGAGTATATCTGAGTCCATGGCAGCTGCCTTCTTTACATTGCTGAGTTCACCCCCTAAAGCAGAAACAGCCTTGAGTCCAAGCTTTCTGCACTCCAGGTCATCTCGCAGAGTGTTTGGCTGTGCTTTGGCAGGCCCGTTGTTGGCGACAGAAAGCCTAGTTCCTTCTGATCTGATGATCTCTCGGACAACAAAGTGTAGAAGTGTGGTCTTGCCATCTGTGCCCTTGACGTCGACTAGCTTGAGCAGTGTGTCAAGCTTGAAGGCATGTGCATCACCCCGATTTGTACCAACGTTCATTCGGTTCCCAGTCTTTAGTACAGCATCCAGGAGCTTCAGAAACAATCTACTGTTCCTCAGTTCATCACAGGCAGCCTGTTAATTGTGGACCAAGCTAAAAAGGCTAAGAATGACTAGTATTGGGTGAATTTGAACATTCCTTTATCAAAGTAAGTTCAGCTAATTTCGTATAAATTAAAATATAGCAGTTCATATGAAGTGAATATCGGTAAAAGAATTGTTGACATTCCCTCAAGGATATTGCCCAGGGAGGGTGAAGTAGAGAAATGAGCATGTCTAAGCAAATAAAAATTGGGTTCTAAAATGAGAACTTTAAAAAACCAACTGCTAAGTATCATTTGGAGAATACATGAATCGGTAGTGGATTATCAGTGTGTAGTAAGCAGGTTATTACACTTGGCAATTCAGATTTCAGGTTGTCAGTTATTCTCATATAAAACAAACTACTTAGATTTGCACAAAATGGTCAATTACAGTATTCACAAAGGCTTTCCAAATTTCAACAATCTATATGCTGCACAACATTTCATATTCTGCCCATCAGTGCCTACATTTAGAAAGTTACAGAGACAGTAAACAGGACTGACAGCCTATTTGATAGAGAACAAAAAGATTGACTAATTAAACAAACAAACAAACAAAAATGAAGAAACTGTTAACTAGGTTTAGCTGTAATTGTATATCGGGCAATAAGAAAATGATTAGGAAATATAGTAATTTACCTCGAGAGTCTCAAAGGACTTCTTTAGAAAATTAACCTCTGAATCAAAGTTAGCTATATAGAACATCGCATCAATTCTTTTAAATGCGAATGGTATATCAAGCACAGCTTTAAGGAACTTCTCTGGTGAACCAAGTTTGGTTGGGGCATCATCTTTGTGTTCTTTCAATTTAAGCTCTTCGTCTTTGCTAGGAGCCATCTTTAGCAAGGTCTCCAGCAGTTCAGCTCCTAAGCTATCAGCATTACCTGCTTTCAGTAATAATGATTAAAAAATATTGGAGAAGATAACAAGTCGCTGCATGTGAAATTTGTTAAGCCTTCTTTCTGTTTGAAATTTGGTAGCTCATAATTCTAATGACTTCATCCTCTTAAACACCTTAGCTTCTTTCATCTATGATGGATAGATATTTAGTTACCATTTTAGGCCATGAGAGTGTCAAATGAACAAGTACTGCATCTGAAAAAAAAAACACAGTTTTAAATTACCCTTACCCTTGAAGAGGACGTAGTTGGATAAAGAAGTCATGTTTTAGCTAAACAATACAAAACAGTCGAGGGAGGCAAGTGGCTGAGCATTTTGACTTCTAAATGATCATTTTTTATAGAGCAATTCTGAGATAACATTGCAGATAATGATGGGAAATGAATGAGAACACCATATACTCAGTTCTTTTGTTCAGCTCCAGATAAATACAAGGAGTTTGAGTATTAGAATCTCACCTTCGAGAAGGGCATCACAAACTTCCTCCGTCGTCACATTCAATGCCCTCAGTAGAATTGCAATGTTCTGAGATTTCCTTGGATCGAGCAACTTGTTCTCTTGATTTGGAGGAGGAAGAACCTGCCGCCAGTTGGTCTCTCTTGGTGCAGGATCTGTTGCTTTAGAAACAAACAAAGTCTCGATCATTTCCTCGTTTACCCTGCCAAATAATCAAGTAAAGAAACAAAATTACTCGAAGGAAATGGGCGAAAAAAACTCCAATTCGTGTCTATCATGTTAATGAGTCTCACTGGAAGGAGCTGGATTTCAACTGATCCCACACCATTGCTCGATTCGAGCTCGCCTGCACCTTATCCCAGTGCAAAGGTTTCAACTTTGGGCGAGAGGTGTCCTGGTTCTTCTCCATGGCCTCCGATTCCCCTCTTGGATCTGTGGGGTAAGCCATTGCTGAGGAGATTATTACCTCAGCTGGCTTCGACTTCGCAAGGACCGGCTGATGTGTATCTTGTGGCTTCCGGACCTGACTGTCCCAGTACCCAACCGGCGGTGGTGGTGGAGGTGGCGGCGGCGCTTGTCTCTGTCGCGGTCCAGGGGGAGTAATTACAATAAATGGATTATGAGAGAGGGCTTGATTTCTCATCAGAGACAGTACATTTGGTGTTGGCATATCAGGAATTTCCACCTTCGTTTCATTGTTTCTCCACTGGGGAAGAAGGTG
>JBBMJZ010389103.1:0-14844 GCA_037833815.1 Zingiber zerumbet | reverse complement strand
GATTCTTTTTAAAAACATTTTAACATCTTTGAGAAGCCAAAATAAACAATGGATAACACCGTTTAACTTCTTGCAGCCCTAGAAATCTATAGGAACTGAAATGAGTGAAATCGGAACTTTCTAAGTCCAAAAAGTAAGTTTTAGTCGAAATTCATTGATAGACCTAGAGCGTTCCGATTGCACTTATTTCAGTTTTCATGTATTTATAATGTTGCAAGGAGTTTAAGTATGCTATCCATTATTTATTTTGACTTCTAAAGAGGTGTTAAACTATAATAAAAAAAATCACAAAAATTCTCCATAGTGGGTCCGATATAACTAAAATCCACTGATGGACCTAAAGAGATTCGATTGCATCCATTTAAATTCCTATAGATTTCTAGAATTGCAAGAAGTTTAAATATGTTATTTATTATTTATTTCGACTTCTCGATGGTGTTAAAATATAATAAGGAAAAAATTACTAAAAAATTTCATGTTGGACCTAATATGTAGTATCATATCAGGCCCAACGTGGAGATTTTTGGTGATTCTTTCTTATTAGATTTAACACCCCAAGAAGTCAAAATAAACAATAGATAGTATATTTGAACTTCTTGTAATTCCAAAAATCCACAGGAGTTTAAATAAATGCAATCAGAGCTCTCTAGGTCCATTAGTAAATTTTGGTCAAAACCTACTAATGGATCTAGAGAGCTCCGATTACACCCATTTCAATTCTTGTAGATTTCTGGGGTTATAAGGAGTTAAACAGTACTATCCATTACTTATTTTAGCTTCTCAGGGGTATTAAAATATCTTTAGAAGAATCAGTTAAAAAATCGACTTCTTAGGAGGTTTTTTAAGTTCACATTATCATGCATGCATGCATGCATGGGAAGAACACTATAAAGAGAGGAAAGAAAAAAGAGCAAGGAAAAAGAGATGTTGCATACATAAGAGGAAAGAGAAGAGAAAAAAAATAATAGAGACAATAAAAAGAAAAATGGTTAAATTTATTAGGTGGGTAGAATTAAAAAAGTTTAGTAAAAAAAGTACATCATTTAATAAATAATAAAATAACATACATCTGATTAATAAATTTAAAAATCTAAATACGTTTTTTTTTTTTTTTTTTTTTGGATAAATTACCGTATCTAACTTTAAAATGGTATTATTTTAATCAAAATTATCCAAGATAGAATTGTCTTGGAGCAGTTTTGACTAAAGTAGCTTCAAGCTTCGAGATGATATTATTTTGTATAAAATAATTCTAAGATGAAGTATAAAGGCGTATTTCAAAAATTAAATTATGAGCAAGAGGCTATTTTAATAAATTTTGAAAGAAAGATGTTCTATAATATATATAAATGCCTTTTTGATTTTCTGGCCTTGTTTTGTGAACTCTAGCTTGTAAGAAGCAGATAATCATAGTGAGTGAAAGCACTATACCCTACCATTTACTTCCTCTCTACTTAAGTGAGTTGTAGCTCACTATATCCATCCTTATTGCATCTCCTTCAAAATATATAATTAAAGTGTTGATGTAGTGGCAAAGTACTCAGTAATAATAAAGAAATTAAAAATCAAATTCTAAGTAGGATGAATATTATAGAGGTTGACTTTTGATTGTATATAAATTGTGTTCTGAATTTGTTTGATAGACATATTATAGAGGCGGAAGATCATCTTTCTTCAAAATTAATCCGGAGAAACCGGAAGGAATACCAAAAAAGAATCTTTTAGTGCTTTAAATCAGATGAAATTGGCATTTAGTTAAATGAGAAGCCTGAAGGAATTCACAACCTTTTAAAATCATTCTTCTCTATGACAAAGAGAAATTGTTCTAACCCCCGGTTCTCTGCCCTCCAACTAATTGTGGCAAAAGACGATTCGCTCCCGTCAATCTGTCCCTAGATCAACACAGAGAAGGTAAATCATGAGGACTACTAACTCGGACAATGACTAGTGCATAGGGGAGGACACCCTGCCCTCCAACTAATCATCTTTGAGGAGGATGCTTCCATTTGCCTCATGTTTAATGATACTCGAGTGTCTTGTGTTTCTTCTTCATATTCTTAATTGTGTTGCTTAGGTATCCATCTTTACTCTCATTTAATGCATTTTGGAGCAATCATTCATAGGATCTCAAATTTTCCTAAATGGATTTTGATGATCTAAGGAATGTGAATGTTATTCATTGTCATTGGTTGAGCTCTATAGCTAAATACAACACACATATCTAAGGTAAGATTAGTTTAAGGCCTAAAATGCTTTTTTTTTAAAAAAAATATTTAAGTTTACTTTTTATTAATATTTATAATTTTTTTAAAGATATAAAATGTTAATATTTAAGTTTTTCTTCCTCTTTTTTCTTCCAACTACTCATCTTTGGCGCCCTCTAATACATGTTAATATTAAATTATGAGTGAGATATTATTTTAATATATATTTTTTCAAAAGGAGTTCTTCGTCGATATAAATAATTATAGGTGCTCTTTCGAAAAACTACAAGAAGGCGAAGCACACATAAATATAAATTATATTTTAAATGTATATCTCTTTTAGGAAAAATATTTTAGATCGATTTAAAATTTTAAATATTAATTCTGAAATTCAATAAAAAAAAATTTAAATTAAAACTAATTATGTAATAATTTATTATTAATATATATTATCCGCGCATGTTTCTAGTTATGTCGGTATTTGATTCTTATTTAATATATTTTTTTAATTATTTTGGAAATCGAAAGCGTAATTCGTACTCGTAGACAGACTTTTCCTCTCTCGCTCTCCGATTTCTCGCCGCCCACAACTCCGCACGGCGATGCCGACAATGGCGAGGCTGACGCGTCACCCCCGGCTGGTCCCCGGCCGGAGATCCTCCTCGCTCACCCTCATCCTGGTGGTGATGCTGACCGTCTCGGTGGTCCTCCTCATGCTCCTTGCCCTCGGGATCTTCTCGCTACCTGTGGATTCCGACGGCCCAGCTAAGCACGGCCCTCGAAGATCCGTCCACGAGGCGTACGTTGAGCTCTTTTTCCCCGTTGGTGCTTCTATAGGCAGATCGAATGGATCTGTGGGTGTTCGCCTTGGATCTCTGAGGTTCCGTTCCTCTGAGTTTTGCAGGAGGAATGCGCTGGAGCACGGAGGGGATCAGTGGACGGAGCAGGTTTCGTGGGAACCGAGGGCGTTTATCTATCACAATTTTATGGTTAGTTTCCATTCTCTTCTTCCATGCATTTTTCTGCTTCCGCCCTTTCGAATTGAGGAGCATCCGAAGTTGGGAGACTTTTTATTCTTGATTCTTTAACTTACCTTAATGGGATGTATTAACCTCGTTTATGGATCTGACTGATGGTTAAGTTCATTCCATTTATCGCCTCTTTTCTGAGAAATTTGCCTAATTTTCCACAAATGAGTTTACGATGCACTCTCCTGTAACGAATCCTTGTGGAGAAATAGGCTGTTTAGCAAAAGATAACTATGGGAATTTGGATAGTCATCTGAACAGGGCGTCTTATGTATTTTGAATATGAGATCTGGGCGTCTTTTTCATAGTGTCGATGCTTGTAAGCTGTATGATTCAATGGTCTGCCAGAATGCTTCTGGCGATCTTTTAATTTTGCTCAACTGTTTGTGCTGTTGCTTTTCCCTTTGCTTCTCGACCAAAAAGTTCCTTGACCAAAATTGCCAACCTTTCTGCAATAGATGCATCAGCACTATTTTAATTTAAGTTTAGTAGCTAAGGTGGGACTGGAAATGTGTGGGATTTTTTACCAGAAGGAACTATGTTTAGGAAAAAGTTTCTTCATTCAGTTCTAGTTGTCTGTGTTTGTTGTTGTCAAAACCCACATCTCTGTTAACTTTAACTCCTCTAGTTGCCTTAAAAGTTATTTTCGTCCTTCAAGAGTGTTTCATGTTTCTTATAAATTGACCATAATTAGGGGTACCCATTAATCATTATTACACTCTGACCTTTAATCAGGAGTTTGCATTATTTTTAAGTTCTAAATTCTGCATTTTCCATCTCACATCCAATTTATTTTGGTCTTTCTTGATGAAATTTTTTGGCATACTTTGCCCTTTCTATTTTCATTTTTCTTTGCGTTGACGTTCATATCTAAGATAGCAACAACATCAAACCCTTACCATTTTACATTATTGTTCCCACTGTGCTACCATTTATGCTTGAGTTTCTTTCCTCCTACACCTTTTATCATGATGATATGATGGCATGGGCACAGGTGACAAATCTTATTTTTTTAATTGTTTTTATCCTATTCTTTCTTCCTATGACATCATTTTTCTCTCTAGTGCTGCCTAGCCACCTATGCATGTTTTATCTTCTGCATGGTTTGTAATGTTATACATGTTGTTTGTTAGTAACAATAGCTGTTTTATACGTGTTTATTAGTCCCAGAAAGAGTGCGAGTACCTCATTGAATTGGCAAAGCCTCATATGCAGAAGTCAACAGTTGTAGATAGTGCAACAGGTCGGAGTAAAGACAGCAGGTTTACATTTCATTGGCTCTCTTTTATCATCTGCCTGTTAGTTAATCAATCATCTTAAAATGTGGCCATTTCTGACTAGGGTCCGGACAAGTGCTGGCATGTTTCTTAGAAGAGGACAAGACAAAATCATCCGAACAATTGAGAAAAGAATAGCAGATTTTACCTTCATACCTGTAGGTGTGTATTTAGCAAGTTATATGAACTGAAGAACTATGCCTGAAGTTATATTTTTTGTTTTATGACGTGCCATGTTTTAACTCCTGATTGCTTTCAGACATTTGAGTATGCAGTTTATACAAAATTATTTTGCTCTATTCGTATCTGAAAATTCTGACATATATTAGACCTCTGCTCCTCTTAATTGATCCATATTGTGTGAATTATTAAAAATTAATTGTTGTTTTGGCTATTCAATTTTGTATCTTCTTATACATTTGACTCTGCTCGCATTTGTGTATTCGCTGGTTACATGGTATATTTGAATGCTTATTTGCACTTGTTCTTGAACATACTCGAATATTAAATGTTAAAAAAAAATTATTTTAATTTTTTTTTCTTTCCATTTTTGGGTCATTCAATTTCTTCTGGCAAATTTTTTTGGGAGAAGAATGCTATGTTTACATCAGACTCAGTTGGAGCTTTACGCCATGTAAACTGGTATATATGAGCATTTTACTAATGTAGTTAGTTCATGATGCCACTATTCTCCTATCGAAGATGAATTATGCATCTATTCTAGTATCAATTTTTCTTCAGTGTACTATTTAGTTGTTCTTTTTACACAACTAAGATCTAGTTTTGTTCCTTATTTCAGAACATGGAGAGGGTCTTCAGGTTCTCCATTATGAAGTTGGTCAGAAATATGAATCTCACTTTGACTACTTCACAGATGAATTCAACACTCAGAATGGGGGTCAGCGAATAGCTACACTTCTCATGTACCTGTAAGAATCACCCTATATTGAACTCAAGAGGCTGACAGTTTTTTCAACAAAACATTTTTCATGACCTTAACATCAATGTTCCATTTTTCTTGATCAGTTCTGATGTTGAGGAAGGTGGTGAAACCGTGTTTCCTTCTGCAAAATTCAACATAAGTTCTTCAGCAGAGTTATCAGAATGTGCAAAAAAAGGCCTTTCTGTTAAACCAAAGATTGGTGATGCTTTACTCTTCTGGAGTATGAAACCAGATGCCACTCTGGATCCATCTAGTTTACATGGTATGTTTTCCACTAAGAACTATTTTCATCTAGCTGTTTGCTCTAAACTCAACATTCTCAGCCACTAATTGAACTTGTTTCAGGTGGATGCCCTGTTATTAAAGGAAATAAATGGTCTGCTACAAAATGGATGCGCGTTCATGAATATAGAACTTAGTTACTTTGCTAAGAAGGTACTTGAATTCGCTTGAGAAATGTTGTTGTAGCCTTCTGAAAGCAACAGAAGCTAAACGTAAATGCAGCTTCAGGTTGCTTCAACCTACCATATGCCCCATAATTCTGTTGTCCTTGTAATGCCTCGACCACAGTTAATCATAATTCTACTGACTAGATGGATGGATAAATAGCCTACCGAACATTTACAATAAATGCCCATGTATATAGATAAACTCTATTCTTTAATCTGTATTATTGTGAAATTGTGCTCGTAATCCTAATTAATATGGTAGAATCAGAACCTCATGCTGTAAATTGCTCTCTCCCAACTGTTAAATATATCTAAAACCCCTTGATGTTGATGAATTTAGGGTTGAATTTAATTGTGAAAAGCAAACTTCATTGTTGATAGTAGAAACCAAGAAGTTGAATTTTTACTGGCAAGGATGAATGGAAACTTATGAGGAAATCACTTGTTTATGTTTATTAAATTTTAGCTTTTCTTTTGTCATAAATATAATTTTTCTTTCCAATGTTTTACATGTTTACTTGATGATCTCAACCAGCTTCTATTTCATATTAGTGTCTAGAGTTGATCCATATCGGATAGAGATCCGGATGCAGGGTGAACACTTGAACTTCATGGAATGATGGAAGACAAATCACATTGCTCTTCTCCTTATTTCCTGTCAGTTTTGTAATCCAAGTCAAACTACAGATATTCGATACGATGTAAATGTTATGAGTCGAACTGGATAGTGTTCAGTTTTTCATCAATATTTTGACAATAAGATCTTGCTTCAAGCTTCTAAGTTGGATTGACCAGGATTGCTCATACTTGAAACACTGATCAACAATAGAATTGGTTCATTCTTTTTAAATATTTTCTTGTCGTAAACGTAATTGATAGAATGGGCGAAAAGAATCTATAAAGATACCGGCGTTAAGATTGTTTTTGAAGACAATCAAACACTAAGAAATCAGGTAGCATGAGAATTCGATTAATTTAGTTAATTTATATTAATTTTATATAATTTTATATTATTATTATTTTAAATAAATTTAGTTAATTCAATGTTAATTAAAATAATTGATTCAGATAATTCCATTTTAGTAACATTTTGATTTAATTCGGTTAGTTAATACTAAATTGATTTTTGATTAATTCAGTTAATTTATAGACCGAATTAATTGAATATTTATCTTAAATCTTTTTCAGTTAATTCGGTTAATTTATAGACCGAATTAATCAAATATTTATCTTAAATTTTTTTAATTAATTTAATTAATTTATGAACAAAATTAATCAAATGTTTATCCTAAACTCAGCTTAGTCTGGTGGTGTTAGAACGTTTTATTCATAGTGTCATATTGATATTCATATATCAAAATGGAAGTATATATTTATTTACAATGAATTTATTATTATAGCCATGTAGTAAAAATACAAAGTATCAAGATAAATTCCTAGATCTTCTAATAAATTTTTAATATTAAAGTTAGAAATGCATTCTTAGATACTTCACAAAGTGATTAGTGTTTCCACCAAAATGAAGTGTATTACATATTTTAAAATGCTATTTATCAAAAACATTTAAAAAAAACTCAAACTGAATTTAAAAACAATTAATTTTTAAGTTAATATTTAAACTCAACTGTGTTAGGGTCATTTGGTGCTTTGGTGCTGGGTGAATAGCTCGTGGCATGCTCGTTACTTGCTTCTTTGATGATAATATGCAACGGAAAATACTTAAGCAATGCTAATACTTAAGATTTATTAGGTATCCACCTTAAGAAGAGGTAAATAATTTAAGAATTCACACACGACACGCTCTCTACTAATAAAAACACTCCTTGGTCGTAGCCGGAGGCGGAGAAGCCTCGCACAAACTCACACAACAAAATACAACACACGCAAGAAGAAAAACATAAGAATACAAATGAAAACTCTTTCATCTTGCTTACTTGTTGCTTGTTGTTGCCTATTGAACCTTGGAAGTGCACCAGCACTTGTCCCCAAGAGTCTCAAGAACTGGCGGAGAAGTAGTGGAGAAATCACATGAAATCGTCGGAGAAAGGTTGCGGAGAAGAAGCTTGCCAATGACTATATACTTCGCGCTCTTAGGGCTTCTAATCGATTAGGCACGCTCCCAATCGATTGCCACGTTAGATCCGCGCCATCCCAGCCATCCATTGCTCGCTACCCATGCAACAGTCGAATCCCAATCGATCACTCGATTGATTGGGGAGGTTGAATCGATCGGCTGATCGATTCAACCTTCTTCTGTGCTCTCGCGTCTGCACAAGAACACTGGCCCCAATCGATTGATCGATCGATTGGGCTTCGATTCAATCGATCAACCGATCTATTGGGTGAGTGCTGCGACAAGTAGCGGCCCAATCGATCGATCGATCGATTGGGAACCCTTCGCGCGAGGACAGAATGCTGCCTAATCGATCAGCCGATCGATTGACTTGCCTAAACTCAAGTTCAAGGTTCCCAAACCTAACATTCGGTCAACCATGACTTGTTGGGACTCCTCGTGCTTAGCATTCGGTCAATCTTGACCTGTTGGGACTTCTTCACCAAGTGTCCGGTCAATCCTTTGACTCACTTGGACTTTTCTCCTCGTTCCAAGTGTCCGATCACCCTTGACCCACTTGGACTTACTGTCTAGTGCCAAGTGTCCGGTCCTCCATGACCCACTTGAACTTCCTTCCACCAAATGTTCGGTTATCCTTGACCCATCTAGATTTCCTTGTGCCGAGTATTCGGTCAACCCTTTGACCTACTTAGACTTTCCAACACCAGGTGTCCGGTCAACCTTGACCCACCTGAATTTCCACGTGTCTGACTTCATTCATCAGGACTTTCACCTAACTTCACTTACTAGGACTTTCACCTGGCTTCACTCACTAGGATTTTTTTTCTGCCTGACTTCACTCACCAGGACTTCCAATTGCCTAACCTCTAGTTAGGACTTTCCCAGTCAAGTATCCGATTAATCTTGACCTACTTGACTCTTTTTCACACCAATCTGGTCAAATTCTGACCAGAGGGAAATTGCACCAGCAATACTCCCAATCGGACGATTGCACCTACAATCTCCATATATTATCAAACATCAAAATCTAAATATCAAGATTCAAGCTTGAGCTAACTCAAACTTAGTCAATCCGATCAACCTGATACCTAGGATATTGCACCAATAAACTATACCAATTAATATAAAATTCTACTCATTTTCCTTGCTTTATTTTTCTATAATCTTATTTCTACGCACCCTCGGAGCATTGACAGCTCTAAAAGAATTGTATACAGGCACAAGCATGTGGAGTGGGACTTAATGCAACTGATCCAACTAAGAAAGGTAAGGGAGAAAAACATATAATTTTGTTTGGTCTCTCCCTTCTTCGTTAATTTAATAATTTGTAGTGATTTCATATTACCTAGTTAAGTATTAATTGATCTGTATTTGTTATGATTTCATATTACCAAATTAAGTATTACTTGATCTGCAACATCTTAAATATATTTCTTGAAATTTTCTCTCAATAGACATCACTGACTTTCCCTTTAATATTAGCATTTCTTATCTTATCTCCTTCCCTTTAATATTGGCATTTCTTATCTTATCTGTCCTCTATACAAACACATCTATTTTAACATCTCAACTTTACAATTCTCATCTTCTTATCATATACTTTCTTTATAACCTAACATTAAGCTCCATACTACATGAGTTTAGTCCCTTTAGCAAATGAGTAAAGAATTATAACAACTTAAACGGCCAAGAGGTAGATTGAATGTAACTAGAGTGTCATTCTTGGAGCATAAAGAGTTGAGAATTCTTATCAAAGAAGATTTTCTCCTTACAAGCAAAATATCCAAATTCAAATGAAAAGCAATACACTAAGAAAAGCCACTTATATTTATTCCATTTCTACAGGTACAATTTCATTCCTTGTTATTGAGCTAAAGTAGTCCCCATATCACTATCATAAACAACTAAACAAGAGACCATGTGCCAATGCCCCAATCAGTCCCTCACTTTCTTCACATGTCACACACAGGCAAGAATCTAACAGCTTGTTGTATGTGATCCTGCAATCTCTACAGTCGACAATGAAGTCTCACTCCAATCAATCTGACCGTTATCCATTTATTAAACACAGTATTCATTCTTGGACCCCATCCATTTCTTCATGTTGGGATCCTACAACCCAACAAACACACAGAGGAAGTAAACAAGAAGCTCACTCTTCCCTTTGGAGAGGGCTGCAAACATATACACACTTGCTTCATAGACTAAAGAGTAACGAAAAAGTATGCGACGATGTAGATTCCTTCACGAGAAGTTGAGGCGAGAGGTGTAGGTGGCCTTGGGAGTCCAGTTCCTGGGAATCACATCTCTGGCCAAGAGGGTCTTTCGAGTGGTCAGTGTGGTGAGCTTTACTGAGAAAGGCCCCTGCAGAGGCCCCCCAATGATGCACCAACTTGCCCCCCACACATGCTTCATCTCTTGCCACAACACAGAATTTGCCTGCCAGATTTGTTAGTCGTTAAACTCGATATTATAAGTTGAGTTCTTCAAATTTTCAAATTAAATGGCCACTCAATCAAACCACTAGATCATTAGAATAAAGAAGCTTGATTTGTACTGTATCAAGAGAACCTTAAGTGAGGTTTGTTAGTTGTTAAACTCAATATTATAAGTTGAGTTCTTAAACTTCTCAAATCAAATGGCCACTCAATCAAACAACTAGATTCTTAATTTGGCCTTGAAAAAAAAGATCAAATTCAGAAGAAAAGTATTTAGTCTAAAAGGGAGAAGAATAAAAAGAAGCTTGATTGGTACTGTATCAAGAGAACCTTAAGTAAAATGCCAAGTGAAGAGCTCTGATGGGGGTCAGAACTATGATCATTTGAGAAGGAAAAGATTGCTTGAAGACCAGAGTATGATGTTGCCATTGATGAATCATCAAGAACAAAGTAAAGAAAGTGGTGTAAGAGTAGAATCTTTGAGAAGGGGGAAATTTACTTGTTTAATGTGCATGGATCCGATGTCTCCATCAGCATCCTCAAACTCCACAAGAAGAGATAGCCAAAAGTGTGTGGAACCTTCATTCACATGGAATGCGATGTTCTTCCCAGGGTATTTGCACGGAGTTCTGTTAAAATGTTTAGCGAATTTGAGAACCGTAGCATTTCTCCAAATAATAGGGGAATTTCTTACCTTCGGAAGACGACAGGGATCTCGCCGCGGTTGCGGAGATGATCGGCCCCGCCGGAGATGGCCATGCGGCCGAAGGCAGCGCCGCTGAGGTCGAAGTGGGTGCGGCCGAAGGCGCAATACCCGCCGGGGCACTCGTCGGTGACGATGATGGTGGAGGGGCGGCGGGAGCAGATGGCGGGGTCCAGGCAGCGCACCTTGTAGCAGACGCCGCACCCCTCGCCACCCTTGAACAGCACCGGGCTTACCGCCCCCACCCGCGCTCGCAGCGGCCGCACATCCACCAGCGTCCCGTACCCGCACGCCCCGCCTGCCGTTAATCACAACCCTAATTTTTATGATTAATATATTTCACTTTGGCCCTTTTAAGAATGTTGTTTTACAGTTTTAAACTCTCCTATTTTTATAAATGATTCTATTAATCATGTTATGATAAATTTGACCACTCTCCTCGCGCCACGTCGCGAGACGAGGTGATGGTTCCGGGAACATCGCAACGGCTACCAGTCTGCAGTCTGTAGACGACGAGCCCTGGCCGTCCGATCTCGATCCGACGGGCAGCAGAGGGAACCCCCTTCGCTGGCGCGGCATCCGGCGATTTCGCCAGGGTGCGAATTTTATGCAATGTTGGCCGAGTGAAGGATGTGGGAAGGGGGGCTCACCGTCGCTGCCGTCACCTTCGGCGCTGCCGTACCAAGTGGCCGTCGCGGGGAGCCAGTGCGGGTCAAATGCAGCGCCGCCGTCGAGGCGTCGGAACAAACTCAGCGAAGCAAGCACCACGACGGAGTAGAAGAAGGAAATAGCAGCCATCTCTTCCGCTCGCCGGTGGCTGCTCCCCGTTCTCCTTCTTAGATATATATATATATAGACGAGGCAACAGCGGGAGGGGTGATATCGAAATTTAGGGCTGCAGATGTGGCAAAGTGAAATTTGCCGAATAGTTAATCTCATTATTGTAGCGCGCAGCTTTCAGTCCCTCGTGTCATCCATGTGCGTTCTTCGTGGGGTGAAATTACAATTACTTGACTGCCCTTGTTCGGTTGCATGTGCCGACACTCTCTCTCTCCCCTCCCAGAGCGGTTGGTTGGGTCGACCGTTGGCGGCCGAACCGGAATAATTGGAGCGGGTTGGTTGAGCGGTCGATTTCTGGCGATCTTTTTTGGCAGTGGAAAAACAGTTAGATCTTGAGCGTGGGCCCAGCTAATTACTATATTAAGCCCAATGAATTAAAATATATTTTTAATTTTTAATTATCTGACTAAATATTAAAATAAAATAGATAAAAATTAAAAGGCTGTCCCAATGTATATATAGCGACGGATCCAGAGATAATTTTTAATGAGAGCTAACAGAGTTTAAATCTTCTGTCCTTAAATTTCTCTGTCCCCATGTCCAAAAATGAATAGTGTTTCTTGTGAGAAACACGTGACGCGGCAGTGACAAAAGAAATCCCTTGCCGAACCCCTTCTGCTCATGAAATTTCTCTCCGAACCTTTCTATGCCCTAAACCTTTCTCCGAGTTGTAACTTCGTCTCCACATGCAGCTTGCGTCCTGCCTTTCTCCAGGTGACTCTCTTCTGTTGGTCTCGGTGAGGCCGACTTAGGGGGGGGGGGGGTGAATAACCTACGATCAAAATTAGAATAAAGCAGTCGCTTACTTTTACTTAGCAAGGATGCACAATTAAATTAAGCAACTATAGACAATTAGCATTAATGAAAATAATGACAATTTAAAAAGAAATAAGCAAGAAGATTAGAATTCACCTGGTTGCAATTTATGTGGTTGTTAATCCAAGGCAAATGAAAGCACTAGAAAAAATCTCCTTCGTTGAAGGCAGAGTAGTCTTTTACACTCTTTGATAGCTCAGAAAGTTGCTAGGAAATGAGTACAGAAATTGTTCTTGATTTCTTAGCTTCAGGGGTCTTTATATAGTCTCTGGGAAAACTCTATTCGTAGCTTGAAGGTGCCTTCAAATGGGTCCAAGGGGCCTTTAAAAGGCAAAGGTTTATTCGTCGAAGATAAAGTTTTATCTTCGGCTAACAATTATAAAAGACGCTTCTAAAAGGCTGGAAGGCACATTTGACACTGTTTATGTAATACGCCTTCCAAGCCACTAAATGCGCATTCCCTGAGACAGATCAACTCCTTAGCAAATCTTCTTCGCATGGGTGATGTTTTGGTTAACGGAGTTGAGCTCATCCGAACCTAACTCCGACCCTCTCCTCGAGTAAACTTTCCTCTCAACTTCTTGTCTCTTGAATGTTGCGCGCATTCTTCTCATCCTTCGGTGTATTCTTCTGCAACACTTTGTCCTTCGGATGCACCGAACCCATCTGTCCTTTCTCGTGTCATCCTTCTCGCTAGTTCCGTCTTTCGCTCGACTTCTTGTGCTCCTAAGTTCCTGCACACTTATACACAAGACAAAAAAAAAAAGGATTTAACTTAACTTAGTTCACCATACCAAAACTACCCTGAGATACTTACAATCTCTCTATTTTTGATGTATATCAACCCACATTAAAGTTAAGGATAAAAACAAAATCCAATAACGTAATTAAGTAAAGTAGATTTACAATTATAACAAAAAATATTACAATATAGTGAATTTAAGAATATTGCAAAAATAAGTATAAAGATAAAAAATTTTAAATTCTAAAATTACCTGAACTTTCCTTTAACTTGTACCTATTTATCCTCCTTTTAATAGGGGTTAAATATTGAAAATAGATTTGATAAAAATTCTAAGGGATACATAAGTAGTAACTAACATTTTGCAAAATTTTGAGAATTATTTTCAAAATTTTAATTTTTTTTCAACTTAAAAACCAGTTTTTTTAAAAAAAATAATTTATTTTTTTTATTTGATTAAAAATTCTAAAAGTTTTTGTCACGATTAAATACATTTATCCAAAATAGTGATAAAATTTTCATAAATAAATAAAATTAATAGGAGTAATAAGAAATTATTCTATTCAGAGAGATGTATTTGTAAGAAAAATTACTTAATAAATAAATTTTGAAATCTAAAATTTTTGTAACCTTTTCTAAGTACATAAATTAGAGAGTGTAGTCCCCTCGGGATGGTCTAGTGGCTAACATATGATGTGTTGCTACCATGAGGTCTGAGGTTCGAATCTCGCTAAAGCCGAGGTAAATGTCTCTTTTATGTGCTAGTCACTATTCTAAATGCTAGTAGCCGCCCGTGATTTACCTCTTCCGTGTTGACGCTGGGGGTGAGCGTATTCACCTTTTGCCACCATAAATTAGAGAGTGTATCTATAGAAAAATAAAATTTTCTTAAACTGACTTTTTAAAAATTTTTAATATAAAAAATATTATTTTGATAAAAAATTCATATAAAATAAATTAACTATCAAAAAATTTCAAAAAAATATTTAGATAGAGGAAATAATAATTTATCATAGAAAAATAAATTTATTAAAAATAAATCTATGGAATAATTTTATTTTTTAAAATATGACTTATTTTAAGAAATTCATAAAAAATAATTTCACAGTAAATGTAAAAAATAATTTCACAGTAATTGGTGCATAAGAATGAAGGCTTTGCTTCGATCATATGAAGCTTGGGATCCTGTGGAGAATGGCGTTGATGAAAATGTGGCATCCGCCAAGAAGAAGGACCAAAAGGCGCTCACCCTTATCCATCAAAGTTTGGATGAAAAGATGTTCGAGAAAGTTGCTGCGGCAACTACTTCCAAGCAAGCATGGGAAACTCT
>JBBMJZ010389091.1:0-14847 GCA_037833815.1 Zingiber zerumbet | reverse complement strand
TCCTGCACACTTAGACACAAGGGTTAAACACAACAGGACCTAGCTTAACTTGTTTTAACACATCAAAACACCCCGGGGTTCCAACAGTGCACACTCGTGAAATCACTATATGGGCTAAAATAAGCACAAAAATAGTGACACATGAAATTTGACAAAACAATAATGTCAAATGAATTTAAAATAAACGAGTGCAACAATTGCATATATATCAAAGGCACATATACTCGTTTGTCATCATCTGTCTATATATAGATGATATTCCCATTATAGATAGTAATTATAATATAATCATAACTACTAAGAAGATGTTGACCAAGAACTTTGATATGAAAGATATGGGTATAACGGACGTTATACTCGGGATTAAAATTGATAAAATATTAGATGAAATTATCCTTTCACGATCTCATTATATTGAGACAGTACTAAGAAAATTTAATACATGTGATATTTCCCCTATAAAAATATCGATGAACTTAAGCTTGCATTTAGCTAAGAACCATAGTGAACCCATATCACAATTGGAATATTCGAGAATGATTGACAGTTTGATGTATTTCACTAATTGTACACGTCCAGATATTGTTTATACAATTAACAAATTAAGTAGCTAGATTTACAAGTAATCCAAATGATGACCATTGGAAGATATTAATAAGTGTTCTTAAATATTTAAGATACACCTTAGAGTATGAATCACATTATATAAGACATCCAGTGATACTAGAAGGTTATTGTGATGCAAATTAGATATCTGATACAAAAAACTATAAATCAACCAGTGGATATGTATATACTATTAGTAGTGGAGTAGTATCATAGAAATTCATGAAACAAATGTGCATAGCGTGATCAACTATAAAATATGAGTTTATAGCCTTAGATAAAGCCACAGAAGAAACTGAATAATTTCATAACTTTTAGAGGACATACCATGTTAAGTAAAGCCAGTGTCTGCCATGATAATACATTATGATAATCAATAAGCAATTGCAAGAGCACAAAATGACATATACAATGGCAAGTCACGACATATTCGTCGAAGATATAATACCATTAGACAGTTGATATCAAATGGAGTTATTTCTATTGATTATGTCAAATCGAAAGACAACTTGGGGATCCATTTACAAAAGGTTTGAATAGAGATAAAATATATTGCACATTAAGAGGAATAAGATTAAAAATCTACAAATAATAACATTCATAGTGGTAACCCAACCCTATTGATAGAGATCCCAAGATCATGTTTCAATGGGACAACGAAATTATGAAAGTTCGTCTGAGCACTTGGACTAGTTCCTCTCTCTCATTCCTAGGATGAAAAAGTGTTGCATACGGTATGTAATGAGGTTAAGTTCTAAACTTTTAATGACTCATATACTTGAAAAAATAGAGTATAGTAGGATGCTCTTTATAGAAGGTTATCTATATACGTGTGAAGACTCGCCGCTTCAATGAAACATTTATGAATCCAAGATATTGTTCATAGCCAAAATAGATATAATTGTAAAACTATAAAAATGTGAGAAAGGTTATTGTGTAGATACCATTGTCTTAGTTTACACAAACGGCTAAGTAGCTCAAGACATCGCATTCACTAAGCAGTCTAGTAAATTTGATGGTAGTCTATTACGGAAGGTTGAAAGCCACAAACTATCTCTCCTAATGCAATAATCTTTAGATTGAACTCTTCTTTGGTGTTAACATACATGCATGTATTAATTTTCATTTATATGAGAGATTGTTGAAAATTGATTTTGAACCAATTAGTGTGTAAATCAGAAATCACATGGATTAGTGACATAATTTAATCTGGATCATCTGATTAAGATGGAGAAATCATATTCATCCAAATGAGAAGACATAAGTGCCTCTTTAGATGACTCAATCTCAATCATTGATTTCTACTGGAAGACATTCAAATGAAGAGACATTGTATTCATTGGGAAGAAATGCAATCTAGATCATCTAATTCAAGTTAGATGGATTAGATGTAATTGAACCAAGAGGTTCTTCTACCCCTTCATTTGGTATAAATAAGATTCCTCACATTCTCATTTGATTCATCCATTTAAAAGCTAAAACAACTATTGCATTATATACTTGCATTTGGAGAGTTCGAGAAGTTTCTTCAATTTGGAAGTCTTGTAATTTGTAGTATTGCTATCGCAAAATAAGTCGTTATATCTTGGGAGATGATTGTTATGTTTCGTGAGCACCTTGTGCAGGGCAAATTCATCTTAAAGAGATAGAGTCTATATCTAACCTCGATTTCGTCAAAGTGGTGTTATAATATCATTCTATCCACGTTCAAATTACACCACCAAATCCTTTTGCTAGGAATGAGTGTGTCCTGGTCGTGGGTCTGGTCGATGGGGGCCCTGGGGGCGAGGGTTTCACCTTATGCTGCAATAGGAATGAATGTGTCCAATTAAGCAGTGTTGGTTCAAGGCATAGGTCATAATGGCTTAGGACTAGACCCAATTTTATTAGGACACTATTTTTTTAAATATTTTAATAATATTTATATTTATTTTAAAAAAACATTCACTTTACTTTTAAATCAATTTAAAGAAGACATTTTTTTAAATTTTAGATTATTTTAATTTTATTTGTTGTTGTTTTTTCATTATCTATCTTATTTTTTCAAACTTAGTCGAAACTTCTTTTTTCCTCGTTGACCTCTTGAAAACATGCACTCTCGTAATTGTTGATGATCTCAGGCCCTTTCTCTCTTTCGTGTTCTGACACTCTTTCCTGTGCCTTTCTCCCCAGTGATACTTTAAAAAAATGCTCTTTCCCCTCTCATCCTGATAGAAAAAAAAAAAAAAAAGAAGAAAGGATTCTTCATGCTCTTCTCCTCCTCTTCCTCCTGTGACAATAAAAATTATTGATTCTTCCTTCAAGCATTATGTTAGTTTTTTAAGCATCAAACTGATTTTTTTATTACATAAACTAATAATAACCGCCTTTAGTTTCTCCTCCTATTTTCAGATGGAATTTATTTGCAATTTGCATGTTTGAATCTTGAGAACTTTTTAAAACATGGCATATTATCGGATATAGTTTATATTTATTTTCAGAATTAAATATTTTTTAAAATAATAAATTTAGAATTAAAAATCATACTTGACATATTAAATCTTATAAAAAAATAAGGGAGCATTTAGTTTGTTTGTATTTTTATTTTTATTTTCAGAAACAGTATTTTCCAGTTTTTTTAAAAATAATTTTTCTTGTATTTTCTGGTTTTTTAGAAAAAGTTCTTTTTTTCTAAAAATACGAACATAAAAAATATAAATCAAACGCATTTGTATTTTTCACTTTCTTATAAAATAAAAATAAAAAACAACGTAAAAAATATTAACCAAATGAACTCTAATTTTTTTCTTAATTTATAGAATATTATTGATAATAGTTTTTTTTTAATAGAAAGAATTTTTTAAAATTTAAATTAATAAAGTTTTTAATAATGTCTGAAAATTTAAATAATTTAGTAATTTTATTAATTTAAAAATATTAATATAAAATTTTATTAGTAATTTTACCTTTTCAAAAAAGTTTTAATTCATGCAATTAAGCTAGACCGAATTAATAATTCCCACTATTTTTATATCACTTAAATAATTTTAAATATTAATTTCTCATTCATTTTATAAATTAATTTAAAATAATTTACTTATATAATGCTCTAATGTGGACCGTATGTTACGTCCGCGTGTGCGCTACAGTAATCTAGGCGCTTAGTTTCATTTTTTTTAAATCAATATTTTGAATATTATATTGGTGAGGATTATAATCCCAGAGAAACATGAACACTAGGGAAAAATCTAAATCTTAAATAAAGTTATTAATTTTAAATATTATAACTCAAAAGGGAAATTTGAACTCTAGAGAGAAAATTTTATTGGCTTAAACTCATTATAACTCAACTCCTAAATTCTAAAATCTTAAACCCTAAATAAATATAATATACTCTAAAATAAAAAAAAAACTTACTAAATGAATCTAGACGCCTAAACCAGTATCACGTACAATGACTCGACGTACAGTCCACAGTAGAGTATATATATGTCGCGCACATTCACTCAACATACAATTCACAGCAGAACATATATGGTTGCAAAAGATGAATACGCTCGCCCCCAGCGCCCCCGCTGACCCTTTCCAGGGGCAACATGGAGAAGGTAAATCACGGGCGACTACTAGCCAGACTACTAGTCTTTAGAATAGTGACTAGCACATAAGGGAGACATTTTATCTCGGCTTTGTCGAGATTTGAACTCCAGACCTAATAATGGCAAAACTTTATGCATTAGCTACTAGACCGTCTCAAGAAGATACCCACAGCAGAACATATATAATTCCAAAGGTGGAGGAAGAATTTAGACAATTGATAATGGATAAACGGATCACATTACACACTGAGTTATCGTACGGTTGGGAGATATATCAATCCGACCCCAAATTTAAAATCATGAATTATATATATATATATAAACGGGTCTACCAGTAGAATAGCCTTGGTATATATATAGTCCTACATTCCCAATCAAAGATGACTTAGAAATAAATTAATTTGACTCTATTATTTTTTTTTAAAACAAAAACAAAAACTATCCTCCATACTATCTGCTTTTTCACATTCTTTTTTAATTTATTAATTTTTTTAAATTTCCAAGTAGGTAGGTGGGGTCGGTGAAACACAATTTTCATTTTTTTTTTATTATACATTGATAAGACGGACAATCTTTGAGATTTTTTTAAAATAATATAAATATTTAACCTTCATCCGATTAATTTTAATGACCGACCTTCTTTTTCTTCTTACAAAGAATATACTCGGGGTATATACCAAAATGCCTTATATTCATATTTAAGAAAAGCACAAGGATTCATCATATTAATCCCGCTAAAATAACGTGGTTAGAATTATTAATTGAAAAATATTAAAAAAACAAAGACAAAAAAGAAATAGAGGGAGAGAGATTAGCTCGATGATGTTGGATCCACGTAGGCTCTCAACTGCCCCGGGACCCGCCAACCACCCAATGGCGTGACTGTAACCGGGAGCTTCCTTTCACCTGCCAAAATATTTTTTATAAATTAATAGAAAACATCCTTCCGGTCTCCGTAGCTTCGATTCTTGCCTATTTTATATTCGGTCGAGTCGCGCCGTGTTGTGTTGAATCTTATCGATAGGGAAGAACAAATTCCCCCCAATTCTTCCTCGTCCCCGAGACTCGACGAAACCCTATCCCTGACTGATTGCGTTGCCCTGGTCCACCCTTGGTTGAATTCGATTCGCCTACACGGCCCCGGAGGTGATAAATCTCTGTCCCCCGACTCCCGGAAACCCTAGGCCTCGCACCGTGTTTCAAATCTCTCTTTTTCTTTTTGGCAGGTAAAGACGATCGGGAGCTAGAGGCAAAGATGGTTTTCTACTTCAAGGCCCGGCCGGATGTGGGCGACTACACCATCTTCATGGGATTGGACAAGCACGAGAACGAGGAGCTCATCAAGTATGGGTTCCCCGAAGATATATGGTAATTACTTTTTTTCCCCGTAAAGATGGTTATTTTACCTCGTAGTTAATGATTCTGTGTTTATCTATATGTTGTCTTCCTGTCAAAATTGATTCTTTTTTGCTGATTCGTAGACATTGTCAGTTCATGTCCGTGGTCATTTTTTGTCCAGCCTCTGATGTTTAATTGCTATTATACATTTGATCCTTTGTCTGCATGGTAATTCATTTCAGGAAATAACTTTTATAGGATCAATTATTTCCAGTGATATAATTTAAAAGAATTTGTGGCATTATCAAAATGCAGAATTGAATTAGATGATTCTTTGAAGGATGACAAAGGCATTGTAGTCTTGCACTGTCTTTTATAGTGCTAGGATATAATTGTTCATTTTGACTGTCTTTCCAAGGAATTAAGGTTTCTGCAAGAATATGCCATGCTTAATGATGGTTGTTATGAGTGCAGGTTTCACGTGGACAAAATGTCTTCTGCACATGTTTATTTGAGATTGAACAAGGCCCAAACTATTGATGATATAAGTGAAGGTTTGTTGGAAGACTGTATCCAGCTTGTTAAAGCTAATTCAATCCAAGGTAAATGAAAAAATAAACGTAAAAAAGAGAACTTCTACTTTCCTTTTTTTATGTTCAATTACATAAAAATATGTTGTGTTTGTTCAATATTTTAATTTCCCTACCCTTTTTACCCATATCTAGTCTTCATTATCTTACACATGCAGCAAGTCCTGGTAGATTTTGTTATGTAATCCTGTGTATTTTTCTGCAGGTAATAAGATGAATAATGTCGATGTTGTTTATACTCCATGGTATAATTTGAAGAAAACCCCTTCCATGGATGTCGGTCAAGTTGGTTTTCACAATCCTAAGATGGTAAATATATATATTAGCCACTTGATCACTGCATCTTTTTCAATATATACATATGTTGACTTGCTGAAAATTCAGCGTTCTTCATTTACAAAGTTTCATCTGAAATGATCAGCGTAAAAGTTACATTTTCCTAGCTGGTATTTATTCTGCTTATTCCATGGGATGTGCTAGTTTGTGATGTAATCTTCCACTGTGGTCGCAGCATATGACCTTAATGAGTTTTCTATAAATTGAAATGAAATGAGATTTAATGCAAGTCTATTGGATTTATACAGTGTTATAGAGATCCGGGATATTATCTAATGTAGTGCTTGCCTAGGCATTTTTTAATACTATTCACATTGATTAAATATATTTTTGTTGATTTATTGTGTGTACATATCATTTAATTACTTTGTATATAGGTGTTCTAGCTTTAGTCAGTTCATACAAGCTTTGAGATGTATTTGAATGCTTGTAGTATTGAATATTAATTTCCGGAAATCTGTGATAAGTAATAATATTACTCCTTTCTCTGGTTTGCTGAGGTGCATATATGTTTTAAATTATTTCTTGAATTAAGCATCTTAGTTTGCTTGGGCCAGTGCATAGTGCCTGAGCTAGTTAAAGGTGGCAAGCACTCTAAAACACTGATCTTATGAAATAAGTTTCTTAAACTTAATTCTGGACTTTCCAATATCCTTTTAGGTTCTTTTAATTTTGTTACTTGATATTCAGGTGCACCTCTATCTTTTTGGATTTTGTTTCAATTATTTACTTCAACTCCTCTCTCTCTCTCTCTCTCTCATATTCATGCACAATCACCCTGTTGAAGTCTCTTTGACCATGTTTTTTCTGGCAGGTTAAGACGGTGAGGGTAGAAAAACGCATGAATGAGATTGTCAATAGGTTGAACAAGACCAAGGTGGAAAGGACGCCAGATTTGAAAGGTAACAATTTGCAGTTTCTTCAATGCTTGTGGATATATGAAAGCAATGGTCATATTTGTGATTTATATGATCTAGTTTGTGATTTATAAGAGAGCATTACATGCACATTGCTTTTAGTTTTCTTTTCCATACATATATGTATATTCTTAAAAAAATCAGAAATATATAAATTGGTCTCTTTTCCAACAACGCAAAAATTAAGGTAAGGGTTAGACAATCAACTCATGGTATTAGAGATGTCTAAAGTTCAAATCCGTTTTAAAATAATTATTTCATTGATTCATGTGTTGGGTTTGGCCAACCAAGTGCATGAAAAGGGATTATTAAAAATATATATGTATAATCTAGTCCCCTTCCTAAAAGCTGGAGCTTTTGGAATAAGTGGTTAGTCAATCACTTCTAACATATATAATTCTCTAAATATTCCCCTTTAATGAGATTTGGGTGGGCCTCTTGCCTTCCCTCACCTCTAATAAATGTACGACATGCTTTCATCCAAGTTTTAGGTTGTATACATTTTTTATTTGTGGCAATCATGTGGGCCTCTAATCAAGGACAAAGTACATTTTGATTGTTTTTTGCTGTGGTTATGCTTGCCAAAAAGTGACAACTCCAAGCTCGATGTGAAGTGGAAAATATTTGGCTGGAGCCTTTCTTTGCTCCTACTTGGACAACTGTTGTTTTTTAAAAGTTAATAAATTACATGCTAATTAGGGTAACGCTATGCCATAAAAAGATGCCCTTAGACCCTTAGTATATTTCTCCTATGTTGTTAGAGCTCTTTTTCATGTCCTCTTTTGCATTACCATGATGAGAAGATGTATGTGAACAGGCTAAATTTCATGTCATCGTTACTTTTTTTTCCCATAAATTCCTACTTGTGCCCTAAAGCTTGCACTAGAGAATACTATGAAAATCATTTGTGGTAAAATAAAATATATCACATGTTCGTTGAGGGCAATGCAATTTTTGACATCTTTAACAGAAAAGATAATTTGGTATTGTCTTCCTATTATCTCTGGTCTGATGCTTTTACTCTTATACTTACTAAATTTTTCTACAATTTCTCTTGTTATATGATTGTCTGTCTTTGTGATTATGTTTGCCATTTGGAATTTCTCACTGGTATTTTGTTGAAGATGAAAATTAACTTTCTATGTTTGCAGCTGAGAGAGAATCTGTCAATGCAGCAGAAAGAGCAGAAAGGAAGGCCCAGTCAAGGGACAAAGTGAGTTCCTTTTTTCACGTTAATGATACATGTACTCCCAGAAATTGATAATTAAGGACAAAGACATTGTTATCAAGTCGTGGCCAGCGTTCCTAAACTCGAACACGGACCAGCCAGTTCAATATGCTAACTCTGAACTGGATGAACTTCTATTCCGGTTTACCATAAAAAAATTGTACAGCTAAGAAACTGGTAAAAAGGTAAAAACCCAGGATAAATTTCAGAATAAGTTAAATTGCTATGATATTGGTAGTTAGCTCCAATGGTTCAGTGTTTTTGGAATAAATGCCATTATACTATCTAAGATTTTTTTGAAAAAATAACTTTCTACTGGGAATACTGAATATGTATTCAATTTCTTTTTCACTTTGTTAATAATAAATTTTAGGCGTAATTTATACAATTCAAAGATAATCTTACATAAATTTTATATAATTTAAATATTTTATATTATAAAAATATATTATCTTTGGGTCAACTGGTTTGGCTAGTTGAACCATCAACCCATCAACTTTACTGGTTCAATCTCTGGTCTGGTTTCCAAAACATTGATCTTGGTTTGGTTTCTCTATATACATGAGGCAGCTCAATTATTGCTACAAAGTTTCTTATCCTGCATAAGCATGACTGAAGAATGTTTCAAGTTCAACCGGTTCGACTGGTTGAACCATTGATATGTCAGCTTTGTCAGTTCGATCTTGTCTGGTTTTCAAAACATTGGTGTTAGCTATCTTTCTATAGTTAGCTCAATTTTTGCCGCAAATTTTCTTACATATTATAATCTTTTTTTATCCTGCATAAGCATTACTAAGAAATGTTTCGAATTCCTTGAAACTTTAACAGGCTGATCGGATGTAGTTTTTCTCTCCATTGTTTCAATGATTTCTGTATCACCTATTTGGCACGGAAATTTTTTTCCGTTAAAGCTTCCTTTCACTGGTCTTGCAGAAAAAGAGGGAAGAATTGGAGAGGCTTGAGAAGGAGAAACAAGCTGAGGTAAGGAGCTACAAGAGTCTAATGGTCTCCGAGAAGATGACATCCAACAAGCAGATTGCATCTGCTAATAAATCCCTGGAAGAACTCGAAGACGACTTCATGTGAGCATTTGAGAGTCAAATTGATTGGTTGCTAGAGAAGTTGTTGAAGCTTTCAAAGATCCATTCTATTGCGATGATGAAATTTGTGATTCCAATCTACTCCAAGACCTTCATTCGCACTGATCATTCATCAAGCCTTTAAGTGTACCCTTTGGTCTCCCGGAATGGGAACAAAAGTTGAACTATTTATCAGTTCTCCTGTCAGTGTTTATCCTGATTGCGGCATGTAGCCATTAGAGTTTGCAAAAATATCATGCACTGTACTTATTTTTCTACCGAACTGTCCTATATCATTCTCTTTTATGTCGGGAGAAACTATGCTTCATACTCGAAATCGAGCTGTGTTGTTTCATTTTGCCCGATCAATTGCAAAGCAATCCCTATTGATACATCAGAACTACTTGAGTTTTCCCAGTTCTTTGTTAGGCTGTGGGAAGTGAACATGCTCTTCCTTAGCATGATTCTAGCCGAAATACTTGAATAAGTCGATCCGTTTATGTGACTCTTCCACTTGAACATGTTCATCTCTCAATCGCTCCCATTGTCTTCTCATTAGGGGTGCAATCAAGTCGAGTCGAACTTTTAAATGTTTGAGTTTGACTCGTTTATAATTGAGCTGAGCTCGAATTTTATTTAACGAATATATTCATGGTTCATGAATTTATTTGAGTTTTTATCGAGTTTAAACGAGTTTAATAAATATAAATTATAAATTTAAATATTTATCTATATGTTTCATAAGTAGAGATAAAATCTATAAATTCAATATCAAAATTATTATTTTTTTATTTAAAAGTTGATAACGAACATGTTCACGAGCTAACGAGTAACGAGCCGTATATTGTGAAGCTTGAGTTTGATTTGTTTATCTTAAATAGCTTCATTAAGCGAGCTCAAACGGGCTTTTATCGAATCGAGCTTCGAATAGTTCATGACTTAATTCATTTACACCCCTACTTCTCGTGCGGAAGCTTCCAACAATCACTTGTTCACATATGCAAAGATTCGTTATGTCATTGTTAACTTAATATGGTATGTTATTTGTTGGAGCTTGGTAACAAGATTACTAAATGAATATATGACAATATAAAATATAAAAATATTCTACTCTAATTATTAATATAAAAATATTTTTACTTTAATTATTAATATTAAGAGAAATAAACGCTAGATGAAGTGTTAAAAAACAAAATTCAAGTACAAACAACTTAGAGAATATGTAACATGGAAAAAAAAGGAGAATGAATAGCAAGATATCAAAATAATATAACATAAAATATTAACTACACACGTTTAAAAAATTAGAAAATTCAACTTAAAAGATGATATTTTGACTTGTTTTCCTTCAAATGCTATTCGTTTGTTATCCACCGATTGACCGGCTATGCCGGTGGGCAACCGTTGGGATTCAAATTTGCCAAGCGGGCCGCATGGGCCTTTAAATCGGACCGCGGAGATGCCATCTTGAATTGTGGAAGAAGGATCTTGACCTTGAAAGAGTACAAATGTAGGGTTCGAAATCGATCAGAGTGATCGTCTTTTGTGATGTCGACGATTAAAAGCAAATCTCTCAGCCTCATTCGCTTTTGCGATGAGAAGAGGAGGAGGCTGGCGCAGATCTGAAGACTCTGAAGCAAAGTGATCGGTTTCATTGTTCTTCTGCTTCGTCTGCAAGGTGTCACTTCTCGTCTTACTGTTCGTTTCGTTTGGATGGTTTCCACGCGTTCACCGTTAGGGTTTCTGTTCGTTCTTTAGGCGGATGAGGCTCTGAAACCGGGAGTTCTTGGTGGAGTTGACGCAATTTACGTTTCGATGTTTCTTTTTCTGAGTGATTTTAACGGATCGGTTCTTGCGGGTCTGTTTTTGGGGTTTTTGGAAGGATGCGTTGACTCGGATTATGTTGGATGAATTATAATTTTGTTGCCATTTCGTATTTTTTTTAATATGATTTTGTTACCTCAGCTTATCAACTTGCGATTTAGGTAGTCATGTCTCTAATTTGGGCTTCTCTTGGTTTTTTTTTCTGATTAAATTGGTAAGCTTTTCTTTCTCCATTCTTGAATTTGTAGGAGTTCTCCTTTGAATGTTATGTTCTGCACTTGGATACTAATTCACATTGTCATTTACCCTGAGCAGAATCGTTGGTTTGTGCAGCGTGTTGATGTTTTTCTTCCCTTGCTTCTACTACCTATGATTTTTCCCGTGCTTGGGGAATCTCTTTCCGATGATTTGGAAGTTAATCCAGAATCACAGCTACCAAATTTGGATTGGACAACCAGTGTTGAGGCTTTAGTAAGTGAGAATGGTGAGTGATAAAGGAAAAAGAGTTCATACTGATGAAGTATCTTCATCCAGCGCTGTTAATGATGTGAATGGCTATGAAATCCAGAAGCAAAGATCCTTGAATGGGTATGTATTGGCTGCCTGCCCGACTTTTGCATATTTCTTTGTCCTCATTGCATTTGCAAGAACCTCCTTTTCATTTGGAGTTCCTCTTTACTTAACTTCTGATTCTATCATCGTTGAAATGCTTACTTTTTGAATTGCTGATTCCTGATTCTATCAATGTTGAAAAGCCTCCTTTTGAATTACAAAATGAAAAATGCCTGATTATCTTTTTACAAAATTATTTTAGGAGGACTACTGGTCCAACACGTCGATCAACCAAAGGACAGTGGACACCTGAGGAGGTAAGATTTTGATGGTTAAATAGCACAATTTCTTATTTGTTACATTTTTAAATATTATTGTTTATTTGTCTTACAAATATTCTACTTGATGATTGTTTTTCTGAAATGTTGCACATTTGCCTGCAATTTTGATATATGTGGTACTTTCCTTGAAACTTTTAGCTAGGTTGTCGACTTATTTGTGTTTCTGAACTATATGTTATAATGGATTTTTTTGATTTATCATCCTTTATATATATCATGTCAGCATGTCTATTGTCAAACCTCATTATCTCTTCTCTTAAGAGAGAGTTTTTATTGGATCCTTATCTCTAATGATACATTCAACTATCATTCAATATCCTACCTATATATTATTATAAATCATCTTAAATGCATTTTCTGATTGTTGCTAGTGTGATTCTGAAGATTACAACTTATAAGTGATTGCGAGAGCCTCCAAATTTCAATGACCTATAATAGTGCTTATTTGACTTTGTTGTCATACTCTTCATCTTTGCTTTCTGGATGATTTTTAAAAATTCAATGTCCATACTTATTCTTTGCCCTTGCAACCTCTTAGATGTTTAGGAACTGCTAACATTTGAGAAGTGATTTACTTATTTATTAGTTTAATCTTTCTTTTATTTTCTATACCATGTTGACTAGTGATGATGATTAAACACATCAGCAATCTGAACTGCTGATGTTATGATTGCATGCCAATTGTTTAATAGTGACAAAAATTCTTTTGGTTTATTTTCCTTATGATAAAAAGGTTTTCTCTTGTCCTTTGGCATCTTAGTGATATATGTAATGTCTGGTTGCTTGTTCTTTTTTCTGAATGTTTCTTTTGCATGCAGGACGATATATTGAGTAAAGCAGTTGAGAATTTTAATGGCAAAAATTGGAAAAAGATAGGTATGCTATTACTATAATAGACAGTGGTTGGTGTTAGAATAAATTATGTTTTTCATTCTCATATAAACTTATTTGTTAGTGGAGTATTGTCAATATCTCGTATTATTTACCGCATTCTATGCTTGTGTCTCGATCATTTTCAAGATTCCAGAGAAATTGTTAACCGATACAAAAGAAATTCAAAGTACTCAATGCCAATATATTTTCAAGAAGAATTCAACAAGTTATGAGGCTTGACTTTGTAGTATAAGTTACATTGGTCCTATTCCACTATTTGATTTAGGGCTATATTCTTAGTAGTAATCAAATCTTTTAAATCATGTTTATTTACATCTAATAGAGTTTTGTTTAGTTTCTTTCTATTTTTCACATCTTCAATCTAATTGCCTCAACTTTATCTCACTATATAATTTATTGGTCATGTTTAGAACATCTCTATACCATATTAATTTTTTTTCCATGTTGTATACTCTATTGTCTATTAGAGATACATATAATTTCTCCCAATTTGTAGCATTTTTAATTTAGTCGTTATTGTAATTAAACACATTCATCTTAGCCCTTTCATTTATGCTACACTAGTCTTTGAATGCATTAATTATAATTGATCAATACTCTGACTTATGAAGTATGATTCATCGTAATACGATTGTGATTTGGACAATTTCACTAATCCCACATGGATAGTTGTGGACTTTTAAAAAGCGATTCACATACTTAAATGAGCTTTTATTAAATTAGGCTTTAGCTTTCTTAGGCTTGTGGCTAAACCTAACAAAGCTAAAGTTCCCATATGAAGGTTGTGACCTTTTCACATAAAAACATACCTAATTTTAGACATATGAGGTGCTTGGAGAGAATGTATGTATGGCGATGGAAATATCATTAGGCCACCATCCATTAGGGATGAATTTAGACCATGATTTAGAGTTTGGATCTTGATGAGGAAGTTCTCCTAAATAGCGAATACTATGACACCAGGGACGGAGCCGACACAGCCCAGTGTGGGCAGCTGGGCCTGGATAAAAAATATATATATATAATTCTCCACAACCAACTTATAAAACACAGACCTCAAATCTCCTTGGCAATAATAGATATAAACTTCCTGGATTAAGTTTCAGAATTCAGAACCACAAGGGCAATTTCAGAAATAAAACTGATTTCTGATCATTTGGTTTCCTAAATTCTAGTTTCAGAATTTGAAACTTAATATACAGCCTAGACAAAAACAAATCAATTATTACACTGCCTTAATTAAACTTCGTATCTACACACGTCCCGCCCCCGCTTTGCCCTCCGGCCTCTACACATACCTTCTGGCCTTTGCACATGCCTTCCGGCCTCCGCACTCTGCAGCAAACTACGCACCTACTTCTTCCACCCTCTGCAGCAAGCAAAGAAGCTCAATCAAAAGTAACCCTAATTCTCTAAATTTTTTTCCCCTTGTTCCGTGAAAAATTGGTGACGCTGACCTCTTTATTCTTTTGAAATTTGCTTTCGAGTTGGACTTAATGGCTAATTCTTGATTATAAATGTTTGATTTGTGGCCTTGTTGTGATTTGTGAACTGGAGTTAGCCGCTG
>JBBMJZ010389085.1:0-14848 GCA_037833815.1 Zingiber zerumbet | reverse complement strand
ATGTGAAAATTAAAAACTAAGAATAAAGTTTTAGACTCGTGTATGATAGCTTTAGGTAAATTCTAAAGATCTAGAGATGACAAGTTGAGATAGTACATGAGCATGATGGGAGGATCTATGATTTTAGGTTTAGAGGTTGCATGCTAAGTGACGAGTACTATTAAATAAATGATACATATTTATTTTTAGGGGGCCAGGTAGATTCCAAAAGAAGAATTGAAGGGCTTCAACGGCAACTTGTACATTTCAACTGTTATGTCATGAAAAAAAAAAATTAAAATTTTATTTTGGGTTAGCCGTGTTAAATGTGATTTCAGTTTGAGAAATCTAAAGAAAAAAAAAGATTTTGTAAACTTTTTTCACTTTCTCTGTCGTATGTGTCATCAAAATTAAAAAAACTAGGCTCGAAAAATCAGAAAAAAAATTCCCTTCAGCCCTTGACCACTTAACGGTCAACTATAAAGACGAACTCAGTAAACATAATAATGTTTGCCATAATACAATAACTATATAATAATTTACTTCCTTTATCTCATTCTGAAATCAATAATGAGGCGCGCTTAAGTGGACAAAATACTTTTTTCCCCACATAAAGTAACTATATAACAGCCACAATCCATAATTATATATATTTTTATTTTTTTTCTATGTTATAACACTAAGAATCTTTTGTAGGAGTGAAAAAAAAAAATCAAAAATTTAATATATTATATATACCCTATCAAACTATACCGAACCATACCAATTTAACAGTATGCCAAAAATTTCAATATTATAATACTAAATTTTTCAATATCAATATAAAATTTATATCAAAATTTTTAATATACCATACTTTTATTATAAATAGTAGAAAATTTTTACCATTCTAAAATTTTAATATACCAAATTTGTAATATACTAAAATTTTGATACAATATTAATATATATTTTTTTTATACTAAACTTTTTAATACGCTATAGAATATATGATTTAAGATTTCATATATCATACCGAATCACCCGTGTTCTTGTGTAGATTAAGCGCATATTTAATTAGCACTACAATAGTAATAACCCATGTTCTTTTGTAGATTAAGCGCATATTTAATTAGCACTACAGTAGTAATAACATTGGATGTCTAAACTTGTGATATCCATTATAAAAGAAACGAATTACGAAGACAAATAGATAACTGTTGATCCAAAATGCAGCCAGTGTATCTATTAAAACTAGATTAATTAAAAACGCACTTATTTAGAGTAGGTTCTTGGATACAATAAACAAAACTCAACCAGAACTCACCAATCCAAATAAAAAAAGCCTTGATACTGGTCTTTGTTTCACTTCACCTGATCTGTAAATTGTTTTGAGATAGGCCGACTGATAACCTTCAACTAAAAGATTTTTTGTAAGCCAATAATCTCCATCTTGACGCAACAAAATCAATCAAAAATTTCTTGAGCTTCAATAATGCTGTGTTGACTGGAACAAAAGTTTAAATGAGCAGAGGAAGAATACCAAAGCAAAAGCCTGAAAAGAAAAAGCAACTATTTAAGCTTACTGTTCGTCCTTTGTGACCCGATAATATTTCTCAGCATGCTGGCGCTGACCGATCAGCTGAGCAAATCTTTCATCATGTGTAATGACTATCAACTGAAAGTTCTCTTGACCCTTCCGATCTTCCATGATTCTAAGAATCAAGCAATGATTGAATTTAATAGTGTGGCAACTTATCATCGGTATAACTACTATCGCTTCCATGATGATAAATTACCTTACAAGAGCAGCAGCTAGACTTTCTGCGTTTGGCCCATCCAAGTTGGTGGTTGGCTCATCCAGTGCAAGTATTCCACAATTTAGACAAAATGTTTCAGCGAGCGCCAATCTTATGATAAGAGAAGCCAGAACCTGAAAAATCGACATAAGATACACAAAATTATCCTAATTGTCAAATTAGACAAAATGAAACATAGTTATGCAATTGATGAATACTAGTATATTTCTTTCCCAAACTTATCAATCAGTGATCAAATTTGACATCTATAAAACAATATACAAAAACAGAAATAACATAGCAAAATAAAAGAAATCACCTTTTGACCAGCACTGCACCTTCCCCTCATCTCAAGCTCGGTTTCACCAGTCTGCATCAGGACCTGAATACTCACCACAGATTAGAATTGTTGCTTAATCTTTTAATTAATATTATTGTCCTTACTCTGTAGCTGTATGACCGACTCCCAGCACCTTCGGAATCAGAGTGGATACTAATGTAATCTATATCCTGGCCCCTATATGTTTGCTGCCATAATTCTTTTATGATCTTATTTATTTCCTCCATTTTCATTGTATGAAAACGCATAAGTGCCCTGGTGACAGAAAATAATTTATCATCAAGGAAGCCAGTGCTACGGAAAAAAAAATACAGACACAGCAATAGGAGGGAACTAAAATTCTAATTTCTTTCATTGTGCAAAACCTTTGGCACAGAGAGACGTGGCATGCAACTGCAGTTTAACAAATGTATCATAGAAGAACGAGAAAATAGTCAAGATCAAACTGTCAAGAGGAGATGCATTGCATGTCGTTAAGCATTACAAAAGGGAAAACATCCAAGGCATTGCAAATGATAGCCTGAGTTGGATTATCACATTAACATCTGTCTTCTTTACATAGAATGACAAGTTCATTGAGTATTTTCTGATGGGCAGGTGTCATGTTAAGCCATCCATGTAGCTGCATATCCATATCCAGTGGTTCAAACCTCAAAAGGGTGATATGCTTTGTTGATGTTATTAGGTAATTGGATTAATATGGACTTTATAAAAGATTAAACAGCCATAAAGAGCACAAGCAAATTCTTTATTGCTTCAATCATCAATTGTCTCAGCCAGTCTATATAAATCTATTAGACTTGACCATTATTTTCAAAAAGTCCATGCAGTTGTGCATACCAACATATATATATGAGCTTCAGTGCATCATATATCCATGTGCAATCAAATTTTTCTTTCATCTTCAATTTGGCAGCCCAAAGTCCAATCCAACAGTTTACAACATAGTTTATGAATACTAAAAGAGAAGAGAGAGTCAGATGACAGGTTTATTTTATCTTTAATGCTGTCTTTACTTAGGAAGGGAACCAAATGAATCGATGGGAGGGGAGGAAAGGCAGTCTTATCTACTTCTGTAGTAGAACAAAAAGGGGGGGAAGGAACAATTTGAAGCTTCTTTCCTTCCAAAAGTGGGTGGAAGAGGAAAGGAAAAAAGGAAAGTGCTGAAAAGACCTGCTTAACCCTGCATGTTTTAGGAATGACAAAAATTTAAAGGTTTAACCAAGATTCTAAGTTTAGAACCTTGGCTACTATACAAGGAAATGATTAAGTTTATGATTCCATTCCTCTCTTTTCAAGGAGACAAAACAAAGGAAATTTCTCCCCTCCCTTCCTCTCTTCCCTTCCAAACACTCTTTTCTTTCTTTCCCGTCTTCCTCCTCTCCAACAGACACAAGCTAATTGGAGCCAATTATAAGCTATTCATGAGCGCAAACGAATGACATTAAGTGATTCAGAACAAACGGATGTTGCATCTAGGTGAAGTTTTACATAAAATTTAGTAGCAAAAGTTTTGAATGCTAATGAACAGCCAAGGAAAAATAACAAATCATTTATAATATATCATAGAAACTAATAATGCAAAAGTTAGTTTAGAGAGGGAGTAAGTGGGATAACTGAGAACTTTATTAATATGTTCATAAATATCAGAATTGTATGATTCACAATTCAAATGGCACAATTTAATTGGACTTGCACCCAAAACGATTCAAACCATATAGGTGAATCATTTGTATCGAAAATCGGTCTCACTCAATACAATTCCAACCTGATTCAATGTCAATCAACTGATTCTTGAACTTATCTATTAATTAAATGTAATTGGGTAAATAATTTGTTCTGCACAATTAATTTCGGCTTTGAAAAATCTCATGGGTTATTATTCTATTTGATGATTCATCTTTGATCCTTCACAAATCATATTGTCTTCGACTCTTTGCTTACAAAAGGTTACTTCTTCAATGACGGCTTATTGTCTATGACCCTTCATTAATCAAATGTTGTTTCTTCAACTGTGGCTCGTTATCCCAAACCATCAATGAACATCTCTCAAATGATCAGAGTTGTTCGAAGCTTTAGTGGCTTCTTCCTGATGCATCTTGGACCAAAGGACATATTTGAACACTTGTCCTCAATAATCAATCATTGACAAGAGGATGCCAACACTGGCGTTTGTATTCCTTGAGCTCCCTTAGTAATCAATGTTGATTAGAGTAAGTCTCTTGGCTCTCATGCTCAGCAACATTAATCGATGTCTATATTCCACGAGCATCTTCCACCATAGAATATCACCCCTCCATAGACAACAACCCTCCCTTATTCTTCAAGCCTCTTCAACAATAAGATGTCCATATCTCCCAGCCCTCATCCTTAGCAACTGACATTGATGACTAGCTAACCTGTTACCCAAGACATTAAGTTCTCTTTCCTTTGTAGGTAAGTACAATTATTAAGAAAAAAGTTGAAGATGAAAAAGAAAAAAATTGTTATGCCATCAACATGAGGATGATGACATCTCAAATGGGAAAATAGAATGATTATGACATTTCTTTTTAACGATTTTTTATGTATATTTCAATTGTTTGTAAAGATAGATGAAAGTTTTAATCAATTATTCTAACGATATGACCTTTAGGATCTTTAATTCTATAATAAATTTTATTATTTGTTACAATGTGCTTTATTAATCATATTATCTTAAATCCAACACTTTTATAAATTTTAGAAAGGTAATTTTTTACTTAAAATATACATGAATGTTACGACTCACAATTCGATACAATATTCGCAAAATCATCAAGACAATTCACACTTTGAAGCTCGATTCAACAACCTTAATTATATTTCCTAAAAAATATTATTAATTTATATAAATTGTTGGAACTTCTTGTATAGATCACACTATAAGCACCCGAGGTGGTTGATAGTTCTGATGTAAGCGCAACACAGATTAAGTTAGACCTTGTACAGGGACTTGGGGAAACACACAAGCATCCGAAACCGCAAAAGACGCAAGCGGTCGTGAAGCGTTGCAAGGAAAGGAGCCGACAGGTTGCATCCAATAGACAAGAAGCTGCAGAAGAGTACTCCGATGGAGCGAGAAGGATGCACGAGATGCATCTGAGAGACCAAAAGCCGGAAGGAAGACTACTCGAGAAGAACGGAATTGAGTTGGGGTGAGCTCAATTCCGAGATGCAATCACCCATTGGAAAAGAAATCGACGCACCTGGAACATTTCCAAGCGCTCGAAAAGTGGTCAGATGTCGTGCCACATCAGCAGAGCCATTGCCAAAATGGATCAAGACGACGTTCCAGGCGCCCAAATCACTTCCAAGCACCCAAAATACGTGAAGTCAACCAGTGTCGTTAGCAGACCATTACCAGAGTGGATTGAGTTCAACAAGTTCACGCACCTGAACTACTTCCAGGCACCCGGAAGGTGACACGTTATTATACGATCAGATCGAAGACGAGGGCTATAAATGAAGGACGGGAGCTCAAAGTTAAAAAGACACTAAAATTTACCGTTTAAGTTCTTTATTTTTCGTTACGATCTACACTTGTGCTCAACTACTATAAGGGGCTTCTCCGCCTCCAACTTGTGAGATTCTAGTGGAACTTTTCATAGTCTTGGACTAACAACTCAAGGGTTGTAACCAAATAAATTTCATGTCCTCTTTTCATTTTGTATGATTGCTTTTTACAATTAATGTGAGCCCTTGTTAGCTCATTAGGAAGAGAAATAAATTAACTTTAATTGTAGTTCGGTATTGACCCCTCCCCTCTAACGATCCAAACTATTTCCGCTACGTCAACAATTGATATCAGAGTCTGAACCGCCAGAAGGACAAATTGCCGACGGTGCAATCAAAAGGGATCAAGAAAATAGCCAGATCAAACATCCATCCACCTAAATTCGAGGGCGAGTTCACAATATGGAAAAAGAAAATGAAGTGATTTTTAAAAATTGATTTTGATATTATACTTTGTATAAAGCATGATTTCGAAGTGCCAAAAACAAGGATGGTGAAGAAATCGAGGAACAACTATGGACCAAAAAGCAACGAGACGAGTTCCCGGCTAATGGTAAGGTTGAGTTTCGCTTGCTAAGCGTGCTACTAGCGCAAGAACTCAACTAGATTGACGCCTACGACTCTGCCAAAATTCTTTGGAAAAAGTGCATGGAACTCCATGAAGGCGCCTCGAAAGTAAAACTAGCAAGACGAGATCTGCTCAGAAATCAACTCAGCAACCTCCGGCCGGAAAAGGCTGAGAAAGTTGCGCAATTACATGTGAAGTTAAAAGAGATCCTCACTAGTCTCAGCAACCTCGGAGAAATAATCACAAACCAAGATCTGCACTCAATGCATTTCCAAGAACTTAAGAATGGGTATCAATAGTAGACTCCTGCTATATTTTAAAAAATCTCAAGGTAAGTAGTTTAGACAAATTCTTTTCCACTATGAAATTACACGAATCTAGATGTGCAGGTATGAAAGAAATAGGAATGACGAACCACAACATCGCTCTAAAAGCAAAGAAGAGTGAATCAGAATCAGAAACATCTTTGGCCGAAGATGATGAAGCTTATCTAGTAGGAAGATGAACAAATTTTTTAATCTAACAAGTTTGATAAGAAACAGACCTCAAGACTACTAAGAAGAAAGGAGAAAAGGAAAGTAAGGTGCTTCAATTGTGACAAGGAAGGTCACATCAAGGACAATTGCCCCAAGCTCAAGAAAAAGAACAAAGAAAAGGACAAGGACAAGAAGCCTACAAAACAAATACAAGAATTTAAAAGCAACTTGGGACGACTCCTTAAAAGATTCAGGGTCGGAATAAATAACGGGGCTTGCAAAAAAAGATGACTACTCATCAACCGCATAAAGCAACAGTGTAGGAGAGCCTCAATCAACGAATCTGACATGGTAAGTGACGTAACTGTAGCTCAACCCTTAGATTAGCTTTATGATGCGATTAAAATGTTTTCTAGCTCATTGTGTAAATTAAGAACTAAGCACAAAGAATTGAAGAAAGTTAAATTAGACTTAAAAAATAAATTAGACAATTCATGCTCAAAAGAAGAATATGAGAGATTATCAAATGAAAACTTAAGATTAATGGATCAGATAGGTTCATTAAAACTAAGTCTAGACAATTTTCAATTGGTTCAGATAATTTGAATTTCTTAAAGAACCAAAGAAAAAAAGTTGGAAGAGAAGAACCAAAATATAATTTTCAAAATTCTAGGGGCTCAATTAGAAAAGTATCAAAATATTTTATCCTTCAAAAATATTTGATAAATCAAGTAGGCATGAATTTATTTTGCTTTGCTACTTTGAACTATTTATTGCTTATTTTATTTTATCTCTAACTTAATTTGTGTTGATTCACATCAAAAAGGGAAAGATGGTAAGTACCCCAAGTGGTTGAGCTACAGTTATGATATGAGTTCAACACAGATTAAGTTATACCTTGTGGATTTAAGTTGTGTACAAGTGTATAGGGACTTAGGGAAACACATCAGCATCCGAGACGACAGAAGACACAAGCGGTCGTGAAGGGTTGCAAGGAAAGGAGCCGACAGGTTTAGTGCATCCGATAGAAGAGAAGTTGCGGAAGAGTACTCCGGTGGAGTGAGGACGCGCGAGATGCATCTGAGAGAATTGAGTTAGGGTGAGCTCAATTCCGAGATGCAATCACTAGACAATTGGAAAAGAAAATGACCGATTCCACAAGTTGACTATTCCAGCGACTAGAACGTTTCCAAGCGCCCGGAACAAATTCAAGCACTCGGATGTCGTGGCCACGTCAACAGAGTCATTGCTGAAACGGATAAGGACAATGTACACGTCAGCCAACTCCAGGCGCCCAAATCACTTCCAAGCACCCAGAATGCACAAAGTCATCCAAAGTTGTTAGCAAACCATTGCTAGAGTGGATCGAGTTCGACAAGTCCAAGCGTCCGAAAGGTGCCACGTCAGTAAACGGTCAAATCGAAAACGAAGGCTATAAATAAAGGAATGGAGGTCGAAGTTAAATAGACAAACTCGAATTCACTTTAAGTTATTTATTTTTCGTTACAATCTACGCTTGTGTTCAACTGCTGTAAGGGGCTTCTCCGCCTCTAACTTGGGTTCGAAGAAGGAGATTCTTGTGGAGCTTTTCATAGTCTTGGACTAATAACCTAAGGGTTGTAACCAAGTAAACTTCGTGTCCTCTTTCCATTTTGTATGATTGCTTTTTACAATTAATGTGTGTGTCCTTGCTAGTTCGTTAGCAACAGAAATAGATTAACTTTAATTACAGGTATGTTATTCACCCATCCCCTCTAACGATCCAAACAGCTTCCGCTGCACCAACACACACTACATGCTTTGTAGAAAAATGTTAGAAACTTAAATTTTGTTCTAGGTGTCGCTTAGGTGGTGTTGGGGTCTTTGCATATTGTATTATTATGAAGCAAGTTTTAAAAAAAATTGTGATTAAAATGCATTTTTATGCATAAAATTAATGTTAAATAATCTACCGGCCAAAATGAATTCATATACATTGTGGATGCCCTTAAATATTTCATATACACTATGTAGTGACTCAATTACAAGCAACTTGCATACTTTTTCTAAAACCTTTCTTACCTCCCTAAAGAAAGGCCAACAAATTTGTGCATCAATGTTTAGTTTATATGTTCCATTCATCAGTTGTCTTAAAAGATTATATCTTATTGCCATTTGAATATTCATTATGTGATAGATATGAATTATCTTATTAGCATGTGTTGACATTGTTAACAAGAAAAATTTAACTAGTTTACAGTCCAATTTAAAACTTACTAAGGGTCACATATATGTTTGCTTGCCAAAACTGCCAAGGAGTCCTAAGTCCAGATGGTAAAAGATAAAGGGTTATGTTAGGCCTAGATAGCCAACATCATATTTGTCAAAACCCATGAACATGAAACTAAATCTTATTATATGGGTCAATGGAAATAGAAAATTTATGTAGCCAAGTTCAAATAGTTGGGACAAACACAGTTTGATAATGATGTAACCAAAAGCCGTATAGGTTTTAGAGCCTCAGCTATATACAATGAAAGCATTTAAACTGCTTGAAATAAGTGGCACACATAATGCCAAAGCTTATTTTGGGGGAAAAAATAGCTTCACTGACGCATGGTAAATACACAATATGTGTCAGGCAAGACAAAATGCTTGTAGTTGTGACAAATTAAACATTGCCTCTACCAAAATTCTGGCGCTTGTTGGTGCATCTCACATAGTTTTGTACTTTCCTTCTCATGAACTTCTGATTTAGGTAAGGCATCTCTTGTCTACAGGATACAATAACACAAGTTGTGGACATGCAATGCTAACCATGAATATCCAAGTAATTAAGTCAAAGTTTGATAGAATTTCATTAGTTAAGATTATGATGCTCCCAGAGATCCCCCATGAATTATCCACCAGAAAATTTCCAAAAAGATAAAACAAAGTTAGTTTGAGGCTTATATCACAATATTCAAGTCCATGGCAATTGGTTATATTGTCAAACACGAAGTACAAAGGAAACTAACTTATGGTGAGATCAAAGTGCTTACTTATCAAGTGCATTGTAGTATCTATCAAGGTCCTTGTTTGCCATTTCCGTTGTCTGCAAGTAAACTGATTAGTAAGAGCATCCACAATACTAACCTATTATAACATCCACCACCTCATCAAAAAGCATGGGTCCACTGCCACATACTCATTATAACAACGTATCTCTTTCATCCACATTACTTTTAACATTAACACTCATTATTTATGAATCTTACAGTCCACTCAATCATCTTAAAATTAATACATAATAAATAAATATAATTTAAATATGTTTTAAAATATTAAAAATAATAATTTTTTAAAAATAATTTTTTACCTCTTTTATTCAATTTTTAATTTTAAAATTTATAATTTTTTTAATAAATAAAATTAAAAAATTAAAAAAAAAAAACATAAACTAGTGAGGTGGGCTAGGGCTGGCCCACCCCACCCCACTTGAACGTGTTCACGTGAAGGGGTGTTATAACACCCCTTCACAACCCTTTTAACATCAAAGGGGTTGTTATAACACCCCTTTAATAGAGCATTGTGGATGCTCTAATGATTATAATGCATTTGAAGAATGTCAACTGAAATAACAACATCAAGAGAAATGCATACCTTAAGTTGAATCAGCTGATTGAAATATCTCTTATCAATATCATTGTATTGAGCCTGTTTAAGGTCGATCTTGTACTTTGATATGTTACTTTGATAGACAGATAGGGTTCCATGACACCTGTTCATCTGTCATGTAACAGCAGAAATTTAGGATACTTGATTACTGTCATGATAAACAATTACATATAGAATTACCATTTATTTCAAGGCCAATGATTTGCCTATTTGATTAAGAAGATAAAACATGATTAGCAGGAGAAATTGCACAATAAGTGAAAATACAGCCATTAAAAGCAATGTTGTAGTAGCAACCACCATTCTTTCTTTTTTTTTGTACCATTCACAAGGTCCTATTTATTCTAACGAGTCTATTACTTCAATAAACACTACCTTAATTTCATCAACTACAATCTGTAAAATATTGCTCATAGAAATATAGAACACACAATTATCATCAGTCTCACATCCTACTAAGCATTGATTAAAAATATTCTATAGAGAATTATATCAGCAGTATAAGAAATTTGCTTAACCATTTTCAAGAATCAATAAGGATTCATCCTTATGTGTTTCTAATTCTTCCATTCTACAGTTCCGTACTGGTACTTGTAAATGCACATGATTCAGGGCGTTCTAGTTCAGTTTTACATATTGCCCAGTTCTTAGCCTGCTCATGGATGATATTTATTCTCATTCAACTATTTTCTCTCACAGTACCTGCATTATGAAATGTTATTCTAGATACAATATATTTTATATATTTTTAGAAGCTATTCTGTTTGATTGGAAGACTCTTTTGCATGCTTCACACTATTTTCTCACAGTGCTTGTACTATGAAATGTGATATTATACATATAATACTTATCTTTTTTATAAGTTTTTCTTTTCATTTGAAAGACTATTGCATGCTTTACACTAGAAGCAATAGACACTGCCCATTAGTCCATTACACGCCCATTTTCAAACCAGGAGCAAAACCTACCATGATGAGATGAGATACTAGAAAAATAGTAGGTAAAACCACACACACGCGCACACACACAAGAACAAAAAAAAAAATATATCCTAAAGTAATTTCAATACAGGAGCAAGTCAATGACCCACGTATTGCACACTAAGTGTAAAAATGAATAATTTTTTTAACTTTAGATTTAAATTTTTAATATGATTTTATTGTCATCAATAAATTTATTGGATTTAATAACTCTACTATATTTATCTCTCATAATTTTAACATTTTAAAAAAAAATTAATTTTTTTTTCACTTTTCTTTTCAACTGGTCAGCCTTGAAATTGCATGGGCTCTAAGTGGCACAAAATTAATTTACCAATTGCAAAAAATACTTTATATGTAAAATCCACATAAGTAAATTATAAACATAGAGAATATTTTAGTTAGATTGAATTCATGGGAACAATTTACTCAAAAGTAAACAAATAAAATACAAAATAAGAACTAATCAATTTTAATAATTAAAATAATTACTTATTTGAAATAAATAAATAAATAGTCTAACATAATTATATATGAAAATTAAATCTGAATGGCAAAATATTAAAAAGAATAAAGATATTTTAAATTAAAATAAAATAAAGAGGGAATCAAATGCACATACAAAATGTCTGTATATGGATATATATGAGCATTAAAAAAGTTAATGAGGTGGGCATTACATGAATAAATGATAACGAGAATAACAATTGCTAGAAGTGCGCAAAGTCGTCCATTTAATAGTTAGCAATAATATTGACACTTAGCATGTGTAATGGGATGGTAAAGACAGATGGGCAATTAATTTGATGATAATAATACGTGGATATTTTTCAATTGGTAATTGATTCTTGAAGCTTGAAGGGGAACCTTGGCGCAACGGTAAAGTTGTTGCTTTGTGACCAAAATGTCACGGGTTTGAATCTTGAAAACAGCCTCTTGCAAAATGCAGGGTAAGGCTGCGTACAATGGATCCTTCCCCGGGACCCCACATAGCGGGAGCTTCGTACACCGGGCTACCTTTTTTTTTAATTGATTCTTGAAGCTTAAATACTTAATTAGCAACAAAGCAGGAAACTAATTTGCACACATATTACCTCTGAAAGAAGTCTCTCCTTTGTCTGCAGATGTTTTTTAAGATCCGCTTCTAGACTGGACATACTGCCAATGGATAGTACCTTCTCCTCTAGGCTCTCAATTTCATGAGTAAGTTCATCTACATCAGCTTTTGTCTTCCTATAGTTCAAATTATCATCAATGTTTCTTTTTAGCTGATCTTGATTTCTCATTAACTCTTTACTCTTGTTCAAATCAGTTGAAATTTCCTGCTTCCTTGTGTCACATCTTTGCAGTTGTGATTCAGATAATCCGTGCCTTTCTTGCCAGTCCTTTAATTTCTCAACTTTCTTTGACTCAAGGTATCTAAGATTACGTATTGACCATAGCTTATTAGTTAAAGAAACAACATAGGAAATAAAAAATGTAGATGCAAGAAAATCAAACACACTCTTTGATCCGATTATTGAGTGTCATAAGCATCTCAATGTCCTGCTGGAAACCTCTTTTATTTTCTGCATGCTCATCATATTCTCGATCAAGTTTCAATTTGAGATCTTCATAATCCTGCAATAACTTCTCTTTTTCCTTCATCAATGGAACAACGGCTTCTAACAAATGCTGAAATTTCACATAATTCAATGAAGCAGAAAGTGTCAGATAAGAGAACATACCAAACATTTATCGCTCTTTATAATTTAGATTCAGAAAACAGGAAAACAGAAATGGATAGCAAAATCACTTTGTTTGTAGTTTTCAACATACACTTAAATAAAGGGAAAAGAAAACTACTGACAAGATACAAACTATATCTGACAATAGTTTATAATTGCATTTTGATGTTCTCTTCAGCACAAGCTTTTGAGTCTCACATGTCTAAACATTTCACCATCAAGGCATCAACAGTATGATTGTAATCCAGCCAATGGGGCATCTCTGCATTATATCTAGTTATTATCTTTTGTTTCCCTTGCATGAGGATCATAAGCCACATGATATTTCTCAAAATTCCCTGTGGAATATCCATTTCAATTGAGGTAAACCATAAATGAGAGTTTACACTATGCAGTCATGCCCAGTTAGTCTTGAGCATTTTATGACAGTATCATTCACTGGATACCCAAGTCTGCACCAGATTTCTTATCTTATTAGAAGTTTAGAACCTATTAACTCATCCAGGTCATGAGAAGATGTGATCCTCAATCAGAACAAAAAACAAAATGTTACTAATTTGAGCAGCATAATTGTTAGAAAACTAAGGACTAGAAAAGTAGTATATGCAAAAGGTCAGGCTTAAATAGAATTATGTTCAAGGAGAATTAAACTGCAAAATATGGAATTGTGTATAAAAGAGTTGCTTCCGTTTCTCTTCTTGAGATGTTTCTGCTCTCAATTTTTTTTTGTTGCCTTACAAGTGATGCAGGGGGTCCAACTTATAAGACTTCAGGAGTGGTAAGCAGTAAATTGTTGTTAGTGCATGAATTTTATGGAACTGAATTATTCAACAACAATAACAGAAAGTTGCACAAAATTTGCATATCTATAACCTTATTCAAAGGTCTTGGAAGCATTCAGAATTCCTCAGTTATTAATTACAGAGATGTGAATAAATTATCTTAAGGTAAGGTTGTCAAATTGAAGTTTCTATCAAGAATCATTCAGTTTTAGGATTGCAAATTCTATCAAATCATGAAACGTAATGTTCAAATAAAAATCATATACTATGTTTAAAAGGAATTTATTTTATTCAGCTTAGTTTTGATTTCCAAAAATTTGTAAAAATAATATAATTTTCCATTTAATCACATAATAGTATAGATGAAGTTGTTTTTGACACAACAAGAATACATCAGTCCATATCCTACATTGATGACAATGTATAAATTATAATTTATTTTATTCCATTAAGATATGAAAAGAAATACACAATAAAAAAAATTCATCAATTACTTTTCATATAAAAGTCAGTGTCTTCATATGAAAGGCAAAAATCTCTAAGTCACTATCGATTTCACACTCACTATCATTGTATATTAATATGACAAGATTTGTTCTTAATTCTTATTTCATGTCACATCCATCTTGGCCATCCTTGACTTTATATCATTGTTAACTTTGATATTCCACTTCCACTTTCTCTGAGCTTTATACTTTTATCATATAACATAAGATTTATCTAATATATTTGGTTTAATTTATTTTCTTAATTGGTTAGAATTTACAATCAATTGATTAGATTCTACCCTTACATCATTGTGTATTGAAGTGACAATATTTATTTTTCTTAATTATTCTTAGGTGTCAAGTTAAAGAGGAGTCTGTTGGATCGAAAAGAATTTAGATATCTCCATAATTACATGATATTGTCCACTTTGGGTCTAAACCCTCATAGTTTTGCTCTTGGGCTCTACCCAAAAGGTCTCATGTCAATGGAGATATCTTTCTCTTATAAACCCATGATCTTTTCCATGTGTTTTCAATGTGGGACTATGTTTGCAACCTTG
>JBBMJZ010389063.1:0-14850 GCA_037833815.1 Zingiber zerumbet | reverse complement strand
CAAAACGGTAAGTTAAGGTAAGTCACTCGAGGATAGTTACCTTGTGATGATGCATTCTCCGTTGAGGGAATTGTATGCGTCGATCTAATTTAGATCCATTTGGGGAATCTGAGTTGAGATCTTAACTAGATTCTGGTCTCGGGGAGACATGATCTAATTACTACCCTATTTGTTATATTGTGCTAACTTTATTTTGCAGGATAATATAAGTTTTATTACCTCAGACTAACTTGATTTTGTAGGAAAAGAAGTTGTTGGAAAAGTCAGTCAGGGCGCCCGGAAGGGATTCAGGTGTCCGGAGCTGGTCCAGGCGCCCAGATCTGGCCGGGGCACCCAGAATGCCAAATGTTATCTTGTCGCTAGTTTGGAGCACGCTAATTAGTTGTGCTGACGTCACGGTCTAGGCGGCCGAAAGGGATCTAGGCTCCCGAAACAGCCTATATAAGAAGCATTCCACCAAGAGCAAAAAATAAGAACTTGCATTTGCGGTTGCCTTCTTGTGTGATGCTCCAAAGACGTTCCTACGACTCCACGACATGACTCCGATGACTGAGTGACGCTGCTCCGACAATCGAGCAACACAACTCCGATGACAGAGTGATGCGGCTCCAACAACTGAAAGCACAACCTTTCTGATTCCTAGAAGTTGTTGGTATACTTTTAATTGCTGCACTTAAATTAGAAATCTATTGTATTCGTCTTTGTAAAGATTTGTCAAACTATTAGTGGATTATCCAACGAAAGCACTCGATGAGTGCAGACCTTGGAGTAGAAGTCGACGAAGGCTCCGAACCAACTACTAGAGTTGTGAAAATAATATGATATGCAAGCATTTTTTTTTTATCTCTTATGTGACCTTTAGAAGCGATCTTAACCTGCTTCTAAAACAAATTTATAAAAGGGGTTTCAAAGACCACATCTATATGTGTCCAACAACAATAGTTTAACAACCGCTTCAAAAAAGACAACTAAAGCGGTGATCCCATCCGGAACCTGAGTCAGACGAAGGTTGGCCTCGCTGGCGCTGGCGTTGATGGAGGGCGACTGTAGGCCCTCTGCTGGCGCGGTACGACAGGGGAAAAGGCTCGCATGGGCGGATGACAGGGAGGATGACGAAGTGGGCCTCCTAGAAAGCTCTCTGCGTGCACTCAGACGAGCAAACGGGCCGTTAGAGACCAAGAACCAGGGAAAAAGTCCCCGGAGCAGGTCCTCCGATGCTCAAGCCAGGTACTTTTTTCCCAGAAGAACAATAAAACGAGAAGGAAAAAAGTAAGAGATGAGTACGAAAAGGTGAGTGAGCGTACCTGCGAAAGGGAGAGAGCTTCCCTTTTTATATGTCAGTGAGTACTTCTGGAGTCTGACAAGTGTCAGGGAATGCCGGGTGTCAGGCTTTGTTTGGCGGTGGATGACACGTGTCTCCCTTTTACTGGCTGGGGGACCATCTTATTGTTAACGAACCTCCGACCATTAGCATATTCCCTGACCTGTGCCAGTTGTTCTCTGTCAGGTAGTTGTGATTCTTTAGCCCGCTTGTCGTGTAGCGCCTGCTGGACCTGGGTAAATTCCTTTTCCCTGCATGTTCCCCTTTGTAATTCCCGACCTGCATGTTCAACCCCAATAATTCCTTCCCTGTACGTATATCCCTGCAACTCAACTTGTATGTCTACTCCTGTAATTCCTGTCCTGTGTATAGCCCGCTTTGTGCTTCTTGACCTATGTATGTTCCTCCATATGTGTAGCCCCACTGATCCTGACCTGTGAATATAGCCCTGTAAATCCTGATCCTGACCTGTGTAGGTAGTACTATAAAACTTGGTCCGCGTGCCTGTTTTTAGTAAATCCTGATCTGTATTTCCTGCTCACCCATACCTAACCTGCATATGTTAAGCCCCGGATGTCTTTCCCTATGCAACCTGCCCCAAATACCCTTACCTACACTTTAAGCCTTGCATGTCTTAACCTGTGTCTTCAACTCTGTAGCACCTGACCTGTGGAACCTGTCAGGTATTTCCTGACCTGCGAAACCTGTTCGGTATTCCCTAACCTGTAAAACCCGTCCAGTATTTCTTGACCTGCCAAACCTGTCAAGTATTTTCTGACCTGTAAATCCTGTCCGATATCTCCTGACCTGTAAATTCAACCATGTATGTCTTTCTCTATTTCTTTAGCCTTGTAACTCCAAACCCGTCTTTTCTGACTGGTGTTTCATGACTTGCCTATTCCGTGTTTATGAGTTCTGATCAGTACTTACCGACCTGTATTTCCTGACCCGCATATTCCGCTTTACGCTTACCGACCTGCCGCACTAGTCTAGGGTTGTTCCTTTATTTCTTCCTCACTTTTTACCGCCACATCTTCCTGACTTCTGACGGCTACATCCCCTTGACTTCTGACCGCCACATCTCCTTTACTTCTAACATCCACGTCCCCTTGACTTCTGACCTCTACGCCCCCTTGACTTCTGACCGCCACCTCTCTTTGACTTCTGACCGCCACCTCCGTTCCTAGGGCCCCCCTTATCATTCACCGTATCAAGCGGTGTTAGGAGCGGTTTACTTGGACTGATTCTATTGGTTCTACTTTTACAACCACTTTATCAACTGTTACTAATTTTCTAGCCCTAATGTCCATTTTTTTTGTAGTGATCGGGGCAAATTTGGCTACCCAAACTCATAGCTGACCAAGCTTGTAGTTGTGAGCTAACAACAGGCCAAGCTCGCAATCGCAAACTCACGGCTGGCCAAGCTCGCTGCCACGAGCTCACAACTGGCCACACTCGCCGCCACGAGCTCACTACCGGCCATGCTTGTGGACACAAACTCACGACATGAAAGACTAGAGGAGAGGGAAGGGGAGAGGAGCATACCGAGATTGAGGAGGAGAGGACGTCGGAGACGCCGGAGATCGAAGAGGGAAGGATGTCGGAGATCAGAGAGAATGACGAAGAGATTGGAGAACGCGAGATCGGGGAACATGAGATCGAGATTTAGTCCTAATTTTGATTTCCAAAATTGCGACTGAATATTTTTTCCGTCGCTATGTTAGCGATAGGATTTAAAGTCCGTTGCTAAATAGCAATGAAATTATATATTTCTATCGCTAACAGAGTGACAAAGAAGAGATTCCGTCTCTCGCTATTGATTGACAGGAATTAAATTCTATCATAATAGCGATGGAAATTTTCTTTGTTGCTAATTAGCGACGAAAACTAAATTTTATTATTAATTAGAGACGGATTTTAATATTCATCTCTAGTTTAGGGACGGATTTTAATCTCCATTGCTAATTTCGTTACTAAATCAGGTGTTGTTTATAGTGTAAAAAAAAATATCGATAATGGATTATAGGATCTATTAGTCGCTTGAACTATTTGATAATTAATTTTTTCAATTTGCAGCTTAGTTAAACTTTATTGGCTTAAAAGATATTGCAACAAGTTACAAAGTGATCGACTCGATACATTCCGTCAACCCCGTCGACGATAAGTTAGATAAGCCAAAAAGAGTTGAGTGAGCGCAATGTAAAGGGACCAACAAGTTATAAAGAATTTGGCACTTGGCCGTGGAACACGCACTGCGTTCCGTTCAGAGTGCTCGTCAACTTCCTTGAAGACTCGTGAAATGTAGCATCTGTCGTAGTCCACCACCACCTTCTTGCAAAGCCTGTTGAAGAGCTGGGCGACCTGTTCGTTGTTGCCCAGCCTGCTGACGATGACCCCCTTTAGCTGGAGTATTTCCACATCTGCAGCGGTGTCAATGATGCAAGACATGAACAAAGCATAAGCCGTGATGCGGTCGTCGTTGCCAGCGGCAGTACTGCCGTTAATGCGACACTGCTCCAGCGCGATGAGATTCCTCAACAGGATGTTGGTGTCATCGTCCACCTCGATCTGGGGGATCATCTCCAGAACCCTTTCATTGAAGCTGATGTCTAAGAAATTCGTCGGCTTTGGCTTCTTCCTCAATCTGATTCCTGTCTCCTGCAATCGACTCGCACTCGGAAGCCATCCGAGCCTCCTCCAAGTTGACTGACGATGCTGATCATCGGCTGGAGGATTAATACTTATACTTGTGTTTAAGGGCACAATGCATAAGTAAAAAAGATGGAGAATGTGGTGAACTCGAGCAGCATCGTCATTAGGCACTTGTGATATCTCGTTATTATTAATGGCAAAGCCACTGAAGAATTGGACCACCCATTCCTTTAGACTACCACGCATGTCAGGGAATGCGGAGTCGAACAAAGCCTCGAGCAAAAAGAAGGGCAATTGATTCTCCAATAACACATGTCTCGCGCCACTATTCTCCATGATCCTTGCCCGCTCATAAAGATTGGATCTTCTATAGCTTTCAATCCGTTTTTGTCCTTCTTCCAAAACCACAAGATCATAATGACAAACACAGAGTCCAACAACATCATCTCCATGAACTTTTTTTCACACATGTCGATTGGCGGCTCTGAGTAAGTATTTCGTGCTTTGGTTCCTTCTTCCTTGATAAGTTTAAGATAGTTCCTTACACTTTTTTCATGGCCCTTTTCCAACAATTTGTTGAGCAAAAACCACTTGTGCTGATTAGTGGCTTGAAGGTTAGGTTTATGACAGTGGTAAGGTCCGAGCGAGACAATCGTCGGCTCATAGTCTTCAGACTGTACACTTGGCAAAATTTCCGAGACTTTAAAGATTGTTGAATTTTGATCCCTGACTTGCCTTCGTGTTTCAGAGGTTGACTTTGACTTATTTTCCAATGCTGTTATCCATTCCGCATCTATGTCGATTGTAGAAGTGCTATCTTTATTCTCCATTATCTGTAGCAAACAAAAATTCAACAATTATAATAGTTAAAATATGAAACATATAGAAATATAAAGGATCGAGAAAATAAAAGAAAACTTTAAAAGTGGATATGATTTTCCAATTATTTTTCCATCAATATTTTATAAAAAGAAACTCTTTTATAATTAAACCATCAGGGCATCCACAATCCATGTTATAATGGGATATTTAGTGTTAAACCATGATCATGAAGGGGTGTTATAACACAAGCAAAGTGGGGTGGGCCAGCTCTTGGTTGGCCCATCCCATGTGTAATTTTTTTAATTAAGTTTTAAATTTTATTTATTTAAAAAATTAATATTATTTTTAAAAAATAGTAAAATTATTTTTAAAAGTAAGATTGTTATTAAAATAATAATAATAATAAAAATTTAAATATTTTAAAATATATTTATTTAATATAATATAGTTTTAAAATGATTGAGTGAACTGTGGAACCTATAAATAATGAGTGTTAATATTAAAAAAATATGGGTGAAAGAAATATGTTATTATAACAGTGATGTGGCAGTGGACCCCATGTTTTTTAATGAGGTGGTAGGTGTTATAATAATGATGCATGGTGGATGCTCTCATAAATATATTTTTAAAAAATAAAGAATATTTTATAAAAAAATTGACAAACTAAAACTTAGTTGGATATATATGATGTACTTTTTAAAAATTAAAGGATAGTCCAATCCAAAAAATATAATATTCATTAATGATAATTATTATAACTTTCTTTGCAAACAATATTCCTAAGAGAATAGGGTATCTTAGTCATCATTTTGTGTGAAAAAAAAAGAAATTAAGAAGAGAATGCATACACTTTGAAGGATTAAGAAGACATGCAATTCAAGCGATTGCCCGGTCGATGATATTCACATCTTCATCCTATCGGAGAAGCATCTGATAGCCATGCATTTGCTTTCTTCCCCCTTGTATATAGATTAGGAGATACATATATACGTGGGGAACGAATCAATGTCACATTAAATAATCCATCCACTTGTTATTAATAAAAAATAATAATTTGATTAAATTGTTAATTAAAAAAATAATGGACAATGAAAATGTTATCAAAATAATTCAATCACACGTCATATTAAATGCTTTAAAGACTAAAATAGTTATTGTAAGCATGCTAGCTCATGTCATGTACGTGATCATGAGCCATGCTTGTATAATATTGTCAACTCTAATTAAAATTAATTAAACAAGATATTTTTTTATATTAGAGGGAATTATTGAAGTTTTAAAAGGAAAGTTCTTTGAAACTACATACGAGACGAAGTTCTAAATTTACAAGTTTATCTCATATAAGATATAATGATTTTGAATAAAAATATTTTAAATTTTAAAATCGAATAAAAATTACTTTTTGTCCAAGTGATATAAAATAAACAATATTTGCTTACCTTGAAAAATTAAAGTAGATATTTTTTTATTGGAAATTACAATTTACCTTCTTATTATGTCTAGTTGGAATGCCGTCCAAGGGAAAGAATTGTCTTTGACTAATTAACATCGTGACATCATTTCCTGTACGTTTTAATTATCTCAATTGCTTCAACCACTTTGCTTTTGACTCACTCAAATTCCTTTAAAGTATCAAAACCCAATTAAACTAATGCAATTACACATAATTTATCATGCAACTTCATTGTTGCAACATCGATATCACGGTTGACTTAAGAAATGACTTTGAGTAAAGCAATGACTTTTTGTTCTTATACATAGTGGTTGACTTAAGAAATGTTTAGGGTTCTTTAAGATTCTTATACACGATACATTTATGTATACAAAAAATACAATGGAAACAAAATTACAAATCTTGATCATCAGTTATAATAGGAGAGGATAAGGAAAACTAACCATATCCATCGATCATCGATTGTCTCTTATCTCCCTGGAGATTGGAGGATCAATCCCATGAGGAGGATAGATCTCTGGGCAGTTTCCCTAATATTTAAGTAGATGTAAAGCAATTTGGTGAAAAGAGTTGACATTGAGTAGCATCTATTCCTAGATATTGTTAATAAGTCAAAGATATTAATTGTTTTAACAAAAAAAAAAAAGATGACGGGATACAACTGGTCTAAGCAGATCTCACATTAACAATGACTACGGATAGATATTCAGATTTTTGTTTTTTAAGAGGAAGTTTGGTGCTACATAGAGTTATTATTATATGACCTTGTGTTCACGAGTTTGAATCTTGAAAATAACTTTTTACAATATAGTATAAGTCTAGTATGATTCAAATTTTTTTTCAGGATTCTATATTGATGGAAACTTTTTGCACTCATGTTTATAGCTTTGTCACCTGTGTAGGTCTCCATTTTCTTTGGTACACGTACAGATTGTTGAATGTAATTATTCTCTCGATTTTGTTCATATTGGTGGCATAAGATGAAAACGCTCGCCCCAGCGTCCGTCTCGATTTTATTCCTATTGTTCCTATGAGTAGTTGGTTTTCTTTTTTTCCTGATTTGGTTGTGCAGCCAAGTGCGAGGCTTGGGGTGAGAAACACACTGAGAGAGTTAGTGCATTTCATTTTCTTGGATTAACAACCTCCCCAGTTGTAACCAAGTAAATTCAGGTGTCTCTTTCTTTTTAGTTCATTTTCTATTCTATTTTATGCAAGTGTTCTTTTAAGATCGAGAAGGGTATTTTTGTTTTTGTGCAGGGCTATTCAACCCCCTTCTAGCTGGCCAACTTGGGTCGAACAGTTGTTATTTAGGTATATAACTTATGTTTGTGAATTTATATTATAGTATGGTGGCATACTTAGGCTTGTGCCTGTAAGTCACTGATATTATATATTATATAGTTGTATACTGGTGCGAGGATATATATTAGTGAGATTATATTGATCTATACTTGATGAAAATTACTAGTCCCTAGTAGGAGGGTAGCATATTCCACTAGGTTTTTCCCTTCAGATCAACCCCTAAGATTACTTGATATTGATCCCGTTATTTATTGTATGTGTGATGATACTATGGAATTAGTTGAGATAGTAATACTAGATGACTAGTAACTTGGGGGCCTGATTGTTTATTTTCTGTCTATAAATTAGTAGAATTATATCGTAGTATAGGATACCAAGTATCTTAGTAGACCTTTACTTGTTATATAGGCTCATCCCTATACATTCGTAAGATTATACCATAGTGTAGTATTTTGAGTATCCTACTAGACCCTTGGTTGCTATATCCTATTGACCATTGTCCTCCATTCGTGGTTAAGAGAGTCGTTAGTAACTGTTAGTATATCCTGTCGACCATTGCCTCCCATTCGTGAATGAGAGAGTCGTCAGTGACCGTTAGTATATCCTATCTCCCATTCATGGTTGAGAGAGTCATCAACAATCACTAGTATATTCTATCAACTATTGTCTCCCATTTATGGCTGAAAAAATTGTCAGCGACCGTTAGTATACTCTATTTCTCATTCATGGTTGAGAGAGTCGTTAATGACCATTGATATATACCTTGTCTGCCCATGGGGCCATCCGTAGTAGAGCGTTCTCCTACAGACAGTGACGAGTTATATACCCTGATTGCCCACGGGACCATCCGTGGTAGAGCGTTTTCCCTAATCAGTGATAGAGGAGCCAAATAACTATCCCATCCTATCAGGCCATGGGTCCATCCGTGATAGAGCATTCTCCCGTAGTCAGTGATAGGGTACCCAGATAACTACCCCATCCTGTCCTCCCACAGGTCTATCCATGGTAGAGCGTTCTCCCGTAGTCACTGATAGGGGAGCCAAATAGCCACCCCATCTTGTCCGCCCACAGATCTATCCGTGGTAGAGCGTTCTCTCATGAACAGTAACTATTTATTTACCCTGACTGCCCACGGAATCATTCGTGGTAGAGTGTTTCTCCTGCAGTCAGTATTTGTTATGTGCTTGCTATGTCGGTCATGTATTTGTTCGTGCAGATTTACGTGTAATGTATGTACTCCTGAATTGTTGGTCATACTTGTTGAGCATGTTAGTGAAGTGTTATGTTATTGGTTATACTTTTGGTTAGTTGGTGATTATGTTGGGATACTTACATTGGTTAGTAAGTATTTTACCTGAGACTACATCTTCTGATCTCCTGATAGTATATTATTCATGCACTATCTTCTTCTACCCACTGAGTTGTTGTATTCACTACCCCTTACTTTTCCTTTGACTTTTAGATTAGTAAGTAGAGGATGTGTCATGTCGCTCAGAGGTCCTAGCTATTGGTCCTACTCGTTTGGATCCTCCTTTGTGATTCATTTGATTTATTTTTTTCACTGTCTTTGTTGATGGTTGTATTTCCTAATCGAATCTTTGAGTTTTGTTTAATATGTTCACATGTATATGCCTACATATACACATCAATTGTTATGAGTTGTAATTTTATACTACATAGATGTTGGTTTGGTTTGAATTAGTTTGATATCAATTGTTTTCTATATTGTCACTAGGGGTACTATCCGGTTTTGCAGACAAGTGTACCCTCGGGGCATGACAATTTTATTAGTATCCAAGTTCGAATGCTGGGTCTTATGTTTTTGAGATTTCTATCTCATTGTGATTTAAAGTTTTTTTCAAGATTGGGATGCAAGGCATGCCAAAGGACATCTGATTATCTTATCTTTTATGTTCACTACTTAGTGTAGGTTATTGTTAGACATGTGGAATACTATAGAAATTGAGGTATGATTGGTTAGATTCTCTCTAATTTAGTTGGATTGTATAACTGTTTATGCACCTGTCTTTTAGCTACTCACTGATTTGGTTTAGCATGATGGCACTTAGCGAATTAGCTCTATTTGCAATCATGGTCATAGTTGACCATGGAAGCAACCAGTTAACACATTAGGGACCCTAACCTAATGTAGAGAATGTTGAGTCTTCTGTGGCACCAACTAATATCGAGTTGGAAAACAGAGGTTGAGCCTGTCAACAACTTAGTGGAGATTAAGAAGCACAATCTTGGGAAACACTAATATCGATGCCCGCCACTTACACTACCAATTGGGTATTGGAAAAGGCACATATACTGATACTAGCCTAATTAATAAATGATCGATATTCTCTATTCCATGGGAGCTTCTAACCCATGGACCGCTCTTATTTAGTTAGATAACTTCAGAGGTACATTCAGATATATGACCTACATTGATGTAGAAAAGATGGAGTTTGCTGCCTATCACTTACAAGACTAGGGCACCACTTGGTGGGAGATGCAGAAGAAAATGATCTTCAGGGAATAGATAATCACTTGGTGATTATTTTGAGATATTTTGAGAGATATTACTTCTCTATCTCCTTATGTATAGCTTGTCATCAATAGTTCTTGAATCTTGAGTGGAAAGTTAGATGAAAGGTGATGTGGGTTTATTATTTCTAAAGGAACTCTAAATTATTCCTAACACTGATAACTGAAAGAAAATTTTGACCTCTCCTAAGCTAATGATACTAAGGTAGAGTGGACTATCTAAAGAAATTATCTTAAAGATTTTCCCTAAACATAATATGGTATTAGAACTTATGCTTCTACTATGAGCTATCTTTTTCATCATGTAGCTTTTCCTAGATCACAATTCACAAATGTTGTATCTAATTCCTAGAACTTAGCATGTGATCTAATAACTCAATGCTTGCAGCCCCTTGGTTGGTCAATACCTTAGGGTAACTCATAGCTTAGCACATCCATCTCCAACTCTTTTTAATTAAATCAACAATTTAATGATATGGGGTTGCAATCGCAAATTAACTTGCATCACTTCTTCATTATATCTAACTATCAATTAAGTAAACATATCTCTTTTTGATGTTATTTCCTTTATTCAGTGGTGTTCTCTACCCATAAACATTATAATTTGGATTTTTCTTCAGTTCCAAGTGTCAAATTTTGAGTTCACCATCCTTTCATCTTGTGGTCTTTCCAAGCCTCTTGAGTTCCATGGTTATTACCACAAATTGGAAGAATTATGCTTCTTATGCTAAGTTGTGGTTTGTATTTCAATGATGGTTGAATCACCTAACAACAAGAGTTGTCAACCTTCTTAAGCCAACTACGATTGTGGGAGAGGGTGTATTCACAATTGCTAGTCCTTTTATGTCCATTAATTGATCTAAGTCTATGAGCATCTTTTAGTACTTCTTTTGCTGTGAAACATAAGCACAGACATGAGATTCACATATAGGTTACATTTCTCATGATTTGAGGTGATTAGTATCTTCTAGTCGTGCCAATCCAAAAAGGTGATACCTACCCATATTAGTTAGTTTTAAATTTGTGTCATGGATTTTAGAGACTTGTTTTCACTATATACTGTATGTCGTTAGATGTTCTCATTATACATAATTATGTTGACAAGCTAAAAGCTAACTATTATGTTTTCAAGGTTGTATTCTAAGCCCAAACTAGTGAAGTGCCAGATTTTAGAAGCATGTCTTTTCCTTCCTATTTAACAACAGGTGTTGCACTAATTCTGTAAAGGCTAGACATGTGAAAGAAATATACTACATGTTACATGGGTACCCTTCCATAATACTCATATTATCCTAAGTTGCTTCCACTGATCGAATCCTCTACTAGCACTTAGTCTGATTTTATCCCAATTGTCATTATTTCTACCGAGGAATACTCTTGCTTCCTCTAGCTTCATTTTGTCATCAATTCCTCATTCCAACCTACCATTTATATGGTTGTTAGAACTGATGTATTGCACTATTGATGCATACCTTCAAATATTTGATTTAGTTTCTTAGCATATATCCGGAATGATCTCCTCTCTCAACCACAACAACTTAATACAAAGACCATCAGGAACATATGCCCTTGGCCACGGGTATAGGATTTGTTGATCAACTCAAAGACACATAGGTATGCTTTAGATCACATTAAGATTTGGCGGTCATCAACTTAGAGTAAAGGTTATAGACATATAGAAGATTATGCTCTTTATACGGTACTAATATTGTGAGTCCTTGGTGATGCTGGGTGTGTTACTGATACTCTAGCCACTTTTATGGATTTGATGAATATGGTGTCCTTAGAGTATTTGGATGGTTTTATTTTCACTCATAGAGGACTATCTTGATATATGCAAGATTGTAGGTGAAGGTATGACAAGCTGGGAAGTTAAAGCAATTACGAGTGTCTATGGTTGCTTAGCTACCTTTGTGTCACACGCATCAAGGAAGCGCCAGTTGATGACCAACACCTCAAATTCTAAAATAGTAAATGAGATTCATGACTAAAGATTGATTTTAGAGACATAAATGATACTTCTCGATTTTCAAAATAGATTGTGTATTCCTGAGACACACCCGATTAAAGAAGATCCTACACTAAGAAACACATTATTCATTATTCATGGGTCATTTGGGAGACACTTGTAGGTGTCAAGACCTAAAGTGCTCCTACTAGTGGAACGGTATGAAGAAGGACCTTGCGAACTTTATAGTTTATCAATAAGTGAAGGCAGAACGTTAAAGTGATGCAGCAAAAGCGTTATGGGCCATAACCCACAAAGAGAGTCAGAGAAACATAGTACGATGGATTCAAATTGAGTGATCATTGATCAATTAACTAAGTATGACCATTTTCTATTGACACACTAGACTGACTATTTGAATCTCTTGGCAAAGTTTCCAATGAGTCATGTGTACAAAACTTTTATTTTTTGTGCAGAATGTCAGATAGATGGATGCAACGCACCACTCACTAGCTGGGGGATCTACTATAGACATGTGCAAAGAATTTTGGAGGTAGCTAGTAGTTCCTGTAATGTATAAAGGATCTTGATAATAGAAAGGACTAGTATAGGTGTGTATGGCCTAGTTGTTATTTTAGATGGGGATATCTTAGTATTACGACTTAAGTAAGAAATTTGAAGATCAAATTTTTATTAGTGTGAGAGAATGTAATATATATATATATAGGGAAAGACTAAAATAATTAAAATTTAATCTATTAGAGTTTAAAGATGAAAATATGCATAAAATAATTAAATGTAAATAGAGAAATAAATGTAAAAGAGTATATGTGAATTTTAGTGATTTATTGGGATTTTTATAAATTTTTATTTAGTCTTTTTATGTCTTATGGGATAAAGGGGTAAGATGTAAAGTCGGTTTAAGAATACTCTATTTAAAGGAGTTGATTGGAACTAAACCCTAAGTTAGAAAAATCAAAATCTAAGTTTTGATGTCCTCTGTCATTTACTCTCTCGTGCACAAGCTCTGTTCACCGCCTGTGATCAACAACGGGTGATCGACCGTCATCGCTGCTCCGTCGATGCTCTACTATTCTCGTCAGCAGCCAAGGCCGGTCCCTACCTCTTGTTCTCCTTCCCTTCTGCCGCTTCGTCCACCATGTGACTCCAACTGTCGGTCGTTCCTTGGGACTGACCTTCGTCCACACGAGGTATCAATGTCGATGTTGTGTTCCTCATCCATCACACACGTGTCTCCTTCTAGCGGCTGCGACGCATGCCGCACCACCTGCTGCTCGATGCCGCAGTGATCTCCTACCGCCAGCCACTATCTTTTCGCAAGCTACCATTCTCGTGAGCCACAGAGGTCGGCTAAGGACGTCGCTAACCTCTCCTCCCAGCGAACAACCACCGCGTGCACGGATCATTATCGTGTTTGCTTCTACGTCGCCATCACTATTGTCGGAGAAGAATTTGCCACACCTCCACAGATGTTGGTACCTTTCTCTGCCCTATCACATTCTCCTCCTTTCCATCATTGTTATTCCATAGTGATGAACTCCTAGCACCGTCGACAGACCTCCGTCGTCGGCCATCCTTGCCATTTGTCGTGAAGTTGTATGGGATGCGACCTTGATGTGACCTTCAGACGTGAAGAGGGATAGGACACTCTACATTTGAGGTGGGTAGATCCTGCTTGTCTTTTGAGAGCTTTGATTATAGTGCATGATTGTTTACTGTCATGTTTTGATTGGGTCATAGTTACTTGCTTACTGTAATTCTATTCTATATTGCTCGTGAGCTTGATACCTTATTATTTGTCCTTATATGTTGACCTATTATTGATAGCTATGTAGTTATGTTTGTTATTTATGATTATGTTTATATATATGTATGATATTACCATACCATAGTGTAGGACGTTGGATATTCTCCTAAACCCCTTGGTAGATGATTTGAGTTTGTACTTATTGTTAGGACGATCATACCATAGTATAGGATATCGAGCATCTTTCTAAACCTTTGTTATTATTTTATACCATAGTGTAGGATATTAAGTATCCTAATGGACTCTTGTGGTTATTTAGGCCTATGCCTATATGATAGTGAGGTTAGACCAAGGTGTGGCTATAGAGTATTATATCGGATGTGATTATACTTTTTCTGCTTGTCATTACGTTGTTATGTCCTAATGATCCTTATCTTCCATTCGTGGTTAAGAGAATCATTAGTGACTAGGGTATATACCCAATCTGCCCACGGGACCATCCGTGGTAGAACGTTCTCCTGGGGGACCATCCGTGGTAGAATGTTCTCCTGTCGACAGTGCCTAGTTACATACCCCATCTGCCCACGGGATCATTCATGGTAGGATGTTCTCCCGTAGATAGTGTCTAGTCATTTACCCTGACTGCCCACGGGACCATTTGTGGTAGAGCGTCATTTCTCTTGTAATCAGTATCTGTTATGTACTTGCTCTTTGTCGATCATGCATTTGTTCATGCAGGTTTGGATATACAATAGGTGCTCCCAATTTGTTGGTTATATTTGGTTGAACAGGTTATTGAAGTATTATATTATTGGTTATATTTTTTGTCAGTTGGTGATTATGTTGGGACACTTATGTTGGTTAGTAAGCATTATCTGAGACTGCTGTTAGAGTGCATACTAAAAGCCTAGCTTTTTGTAAACATTTATTTTAGAAATAAAAGAATCACATTAGTCAAATGTCTACATTTATTTGTTATTTGTAGTTGTTCAATTAATTTATATTGTAGATAACATGGTGTGTGGTATCACACACAGAAGATCATGTTATCG
>JBBMJZ010389050.1:3370-14851 GCA_037833815.1 Zingiber zerumbet | reverse complement strand
CGACCCTATTACTTGGACTTTAAGAGCACTTGACTGGCCCCTTGCTTAGGCACCAAGCAAGGCTTGGTCGACCCTAGTCTTAAGTTTAAGAAGCTAGGCTTTGGGTGGATATAAGACTTCCATAATAACTGAAGTTTGTTCTTTTATATAGTCAGTATAAAAAGAAACTACACCAAATGGTCCTACTCAATACACACATACTGTACTAGTATAATTTTATAGTCAAGATAAACTAATACTAATTACACCACGAACATTCCAATGGTTTGTCCCTATCCATCTTGATCGTGAGCAACTATTTATAACTTATAAGGAACTGATAACATGATTTTCTGTGTGTGACACCACACACTATGTTATCTACAATATATATTAAATGAACAACTACATTTAACATAAATACAGACATTTGATCAATATGATTTTTATTTCAAAATAAATATTTACAAAAAACTAAATTTTTAGTATACATCCTAACCACCTTCAAAATAAATGCATGAAACTTGTCAATTCATCCTTCGACACATTTGTCTTCCACATTGATCTTCAAAAGTCTTCCTTTTAATATATATATATATATATATATATATTATTCAACAAAATTTGTCTAGAATATCTATCTTCTATTTTTAACAAAATCTATATAGAGTGGATATCGGACTAGTTTTTATTGGAGTAAAAAAATAATAACACCCATATCATATGGTATGGTATCATCGACTCCTATACAGATAAATAAATCACGATAAACATTTTATTCTAATACAGTGATTTTTTACATAATAAATATTAGACATCTAATAAAGTATTTCATACTGTTAAAAATTAAATATTTAGTTTCCTAAGATGCTGGGGAAAAAATTATGAGGGTGAATCTACGATAAGAATGATAAAATATTATCTATTTTAAGGGAAAAAATGTTAGTCTCTTGTTGAGAATATGAAAACAAAAATGTTTCTCTCAAAAACTTTTTAGCTTTTATTTTTTTTTAATTTTTATGTGTTTCATCACTTCATGCAAGCTAACAATCCAATAATATATCAATATAAGTGAGTTCTAAATATCATATCATACTAAGCAATTGCATAAAATTTTATTGTTAATATTAATATATGTAGATATAAAGTGATTTACCATTACTATATCAATAATATATACAAATTTATTTTAAAAGATAATATTTTTGCGTTACATTAACAACCACCTAAAAAAGTATAAATATTTTTTATAGAATGGAATATGGCATCATTATTTTTTTTTATTAAAAAATAAATATAATTTGTCAAAAATACGCATATAGATAAAAAAATACATATCATATTTTGAAATACCCTTCCATCTTAATCAAAAGTAGTTGACTAGGCTACAAAACTCAAAATTAATAAACTAAAACGATCTCAAAATTTAAGAAAATAAGCATAAGTAAATTCTAAGAAAAATAAGAATATTTTAATCATATACAGACTTTATGGCCGTTAAGTCAAAATAATTTATTACTTGATAATTAGTCGTTAATTACTAATTAAAAAAAATAAATTATTTAAAGTATGATATGAGCATTAAATATTCTCAATAAATTAATTATTTAAAGATCGATTTCCTCATTCATTTTTTAGCCTTTTTTATTTTAAATATGAGCATGATATATTCTCAGTAACTATAATATTTCAAAAAATATTATAAAATTTGAAACCTCTAATTGCCGAACTATTTATTGAAATAAATTACACGTAACAAACTAAACTTCAACTATGAAGACTGAAGAAAGAGCTGATCTTTTGCTAAAGTCTGTAAAAAGACAAACTATGAGGGGTAAAATGAAATTCTCAACCAAATATTGTTCCTCTATTGATCAATGATTTCGATCTTTTTGAAGAATCATGATCTTTTAGAAGAATCATGATGATCCCATAAGGAGGATATCACAGTAGAGACTTATGTGTAGAAATAGACAATTTCTTTGGCACAACAAAGCAAATGGGGGAATCGACAGCCCAAGGTATCGCGTGTGAGAATACGACTCCGAACGCATGGACCTTGGGGATCGAATGCCAAGTTAGGGTTCCTCAAATTAGGATCTGCACCTCCGGTAACCGCAAGGAAAGAAGACTGAATAGAATGTAGGCAATTATCACAAATAACAACTAAATGCATGTGCCATCATTCAGTAGAGATGATTCCGGTGCCAATTCATCAAATTGATTTCTAAAATGTCGCTTCCTTTCGTTGAGTCCTAACGACACATGAATGGACGACACTAGTAGCCGTAAGATAACTGTTCTAACAAGCAAACCCGAAGGCCACCGACAATATTGCATACTCGATATGCAGTGCCCCCTCGAGGAGAATGCTTTAACAAGCAATCTAATATGCTGATCTTAACAGAATTGTCTAAAAATAGCATATCACAAACAAACATTTTATGAAGAAAAGGGAGATATTCGACATGTAGATGAGTATAAGAAACTAGACTGATATGTTAACTGGAAAATATACTTTATGCTATTTGTGCTAATTTTCAGAAAGTATAAGACTATTAGGCATGGCAACCAATTTGGAAACAAGCAAATATCATCCGGAAAATGCACATGAGACGCTAATTATACGCTACCTGCGGTGACTGTGGTTTCCTCTATATGATGCTTCATTATTTGCTTCACCAATCTCAGCATTTCTATTAAAATCTTCTGGCGTATGACTAGACGATAGAGGTTGATCGTCTATATGAACATCAGAGCTTGATCTAGGATGAATTCTCCTCTCGTTTCTTGATTGTGATTGGTGCCTAGGGGGCATGAAGCCGTCAGATATATGATAAGAAGAGGTCTGCCAATTGCACTCATCCCCTGAAAAATCATCAAATTCATCACCACTTTCATCCTCATAATCAATGACACAGTCGCCAAAAATCATTCTGTACACTTCCGAACGGATAGCGCTCATGATATCTGTAGTTTCCAAGGACCGTTGAAAACTCTCCCAATCTCGTCGTCTTTCTGGGTCAACTTCAGATGGTCGAGAATTCGGGTGTTCTCGTTTAACATGTTGTTGTAGTTCCAAATAGTTGCTAGCGTACCCACAATGCTTCTCTTCGCAGCATCTTTTCTTCATGTTGAGGTATGCCCGAGCATTAACAACCACACTAAATTTCGTAACATCACCTCGGCAGAATGGGCAAGTGAGGCCATTGAAACTCAAAGGAATTACTTGAAAGTTTTGTGGTGATGCCTCTGATGTAATTGAATTAACCATTGTGGTGCCAAAGACACCACTTGCATGCTTATACCGGTCGAGACAGTTTGAGAGAGAATTATCTGTGTCACACACGAATGCCCTGCACCCTTTATCGTATGAACTACACTTAAGAAGCACTGCATTGTGCGGAGTGTCCAAACAGATAGGGCAGACAGTATTCTCAAAATCAGTGTCAAAGTGTACGCCGTCTAAGGACAGATTTGTGGAGATTTCAGAAACCATAACTTTCCTATACGTGAAGAAGCTGATCCTGGTAGGATAACAGATAAATATAGTTAAAAAGATTGATTATAATTTTGTGATTCAAGAATATATATGCATATATATTAAATCTAAACACTACTCCCACAGTAGATTCAGGCTCTAGTGACAAGATATGTTCTTCTCAGTCAGCATTTGGATTGATCAACAACTAGTCCCAATGAAACATAACTTCTTTATCTATGTAAATTCTACTTTTATAGTGCAACAGATGATTCTCCTTTAGTTTCCTTCTGTTAGTCTAACAAGGCAAGACGTTTGTTAGAATTGACCATTTTGTTGTCTGCCAAAAAAAAGGTATCTTTTCTCAAAAAATTAGTCTTGTGGAGCAATTCATGTTAACAACCTAATTAGAAGCATCAGTATAATAAACCAAACAAAAAGAAATGTAAAAACACTTTGCTCCTTAAACCTCACTGGCAGCTCAGACGGACAAGAAATCAATGATTCCTACAAGAAGAATAAGTTGCACAAAGATGAAGTAGGAAGGGCCATGCCGAAAGTAAACAAGCCAAACATGAATGATCTCAATTCCTGAAATAGTCACCCTAAACTGCCACAAAAAAAAAAGGTATCTTTTCACAAAAAAATAGTCTTGTGAAGCAATTCAATTTTAACAGCCTAATTAGCAGCATCTGTCTGATAAACCAACAAAAAGAAATGTAAAAACAATTTGCTCCTTAAATCTCAATAGCAGATATTTAGTTAAGGAACAAGGTAAAAGTGCCCAGACGAACGAAAAATCAAGGATTCCTATGAGAAGAATCAAGTTGCATAAAGATGAAGTAGGAAGGACCATGATGAAAGTAAGCGAGCCAAACATGAATGATCTCAACTCCTGAAAAAATCACCCTAAACTGCCAAAGAAAAGGTATCTTTTCTCAAAATATTAGTCTCACGAAGCAATTCATGTTAACAGCCGAATTAGCAGATTATTAGTTAAGATACCTCAAAATCATATTATTAGTTAAGAAATAAGGTTAACAACGAAACAAAAAAATAATGTAAAAACACTCAAACCTCAATGGCAGATTATTAGTTAAGAAACAAGGTAAAAGCGCCACAAGAAATCAATGATTCATACAAGAAGCATCAAGTTACAGAAAGATGAAGTAGAAAAAGGCAATGCTGAAAATAATAATCCTAAACTAGCCAAAAAAAAGAGTATCTTTTCAAAAACATAAAAAAAAAAAATAGTCTTTTGAAGCAATTCATGTTAGTCTGATAAAAAAAAAAAAAAAAGGAAATGTAAAAACACTTTGCTCCTTAAACCTCAATGGCGGATTATTAATTAAGAAACACGGTAAAAGCGCCCAGACGAACGAGAAATCAATGACTCCTGAAATAATCACCCTAAACGGGCAAAAAAAGTATCTTTACTCAACAAATTAGTCTTGTGAAGCAATGCATGTTAACATCCTAACTAGCAGCATCAGTCTGATAAACCAAACAAAAAAGAATGTAAAACACTTGGCTCCTTAAATCTCAATGGAAGTAAACAAGCCAAACATAAACGATTCACCCTAATCGCCTCTAATGAATCATCGACGAGTTCATAGTGAGGAGATGGAACGAGATCATCGGACAAGGAAAACGAAAACCAAAGAGATCAAATAGAACAATGAAAAAAGAGGCTAACCGCAATCCGTATAAGAGCGGAGGGATCCCTCAAACCCTAAGCTGCTTCGCGCAGGACGAAGAGAACGGAGAGGGTTTGAGCGAGCTAGCGAAGGTGGCGTCGCGGCGAGCTGGTGACGACTTAAGTAGTGCGCGAGGCGCAGTTGGGCTTGGCCCAACTAGTGAAATACTAAACTGATCCATAGGCATTTGGGCTTGGCCCAATCAGGTGAAATAGTGAACGGGTCAGGTGAACATGTTTACCAAGGGAGATGGAAGTCATAGATTACATGAGGCGAGAGAGTTATGACATTATCATTCCTCCCTAACTCATTTAATCTAAACAATCCTTCTTCATTGTCGAATGACCAGTTACGAGCTTGCCGCCGGCAATGAGCTTGCCATCTGCTCGCGAGTTCCTTGCTATCCGCAAAGTTGCCGATCGCTGCAAGTCGGACATTGGCCGGCCGTGAGTCCAGCCATAAGCTGAGCATTTTCTTTCCAATCTTGACAAAGTAGGAGGTTTGATGCATTACTCCGAGTCATAGTTTGTAAAATCGTGATCTGACTCGTACAATCCAAAAGTACCAAATTGATTCAGGATCGTTCGGAAGCAGGATTAGTAGAATTGTATCGACCCGTAAAGTTGTTAGAATCCTAATGATTCAACATGTTTTTTTGTTAAAATTACTTTGTTAACCTTTAAATCGGATCATTTTGTAGTCATTTTTTTTTATCCAGAGCTATCGGACTCTAAAGATCCAATTCTACCAATCCGATCTGACCCGATCGTGACTAGGGTCGGAGCTAATCTAGGCATGCAATTAAAGAAAAATAAAAAAATAAACATTATCATTAAACTTGCTGACTAGAAAAAAATAGATAATCATTAAATGCGCTCATTAGAAAAAAAAAAACAAAAAAAGTATACAATAAATTTCCAAGGAGTCTCCTAGAACTAGAGGAGTATGTTTATTTAAGAGCTATAGATAGGTACAATCACATTAAAAAAAAATGTACTTGATATTTGAATTTTATTTGAAGCTCGAAAATATAAATAATTTTAGCTCAAGCTCAATTCGAAATAAATTTAAATTTGATTCGACTTGTTCGAACCTCAATTCAAGTAAAATTAAGTTATAGTTCGAAATGACTTAAATTTAAGTTTGATATGAATTATTCAATCTTAATTTGAATATATTTTAATTAAAATTATATTAAAAATTAAAGTTCAATTCGAATTCAGCTCGCAAAAGGAGTGTGAACAATTGAATAAAATATTATACATTTAAATTCAGCTCGAAAAAATTATCAACCATCGAACACAGATCGGATTACAATCCTACGAACTTTGCTCCAAGGAAAAATCCGATTCTACCGATCTTGATCACAAATTGGATCACGATCCTAGGAACTTTGCTCCAAGGAAAAATCAAATACACCAGTTCCACATCTGTTAACCACTAGATTCGACAAGAAGAATCAAATGTATCTATTGAATTATTGAGAATATCTATGCTTAAAAGAGAGAGAAAAAAATAGACAAGAATGTTCGTTATCTACAAAATGTTGAGAATTTTCAATGAGCAATGGAAACTTGAAGCATGCTTATTGTATGGGGAAGTAAACTACAAGGGTTTTTGTGTTCATGAGGTAGGAGAAACTGAGGCTTTGCAGATGGGACACCAGTTTTTCAACCGAAGCCATTGGTCGATACATTGAACATGGTAGAAATGCTCGCACCCCAATGTGCCCAGCTCGTCATCAACCATCCATTCTTCCTGAAAAATGAGGAAACACATGAAAATGTTTCAAACTTGCAAGGGTTCGTTTAGCATGTCAACTCACACTGAAGAAACTATTACAAAACATGAAGATTGGAAAAGTTATTATTGGAAACACCTTCAACCTAGAGACTGAAAAAACTCAAAAGTCAGACTATGCCGGTAACAAAGGTCTAAACGGTGCTTTTTACTGAGATTGTAAAGACCTTAGGAATTGTTGCCAAGGTTTTCTGTTAGGAATCTTGGCCTCGGCCTTCTGTTTTTTTTTTTTCGGAAAAAAAATAGCAGGAATTCGTTGAAAATTTTGATCGACGGGGTTTTACCTGGCAGATAGTGCATTTGACATTGCCTTCACTGAGAGAAGAGAATCCAGGTATCGAAGAAATAGGCACATATTTGCTTCTCTTCAAGCATTTCGATAAAGCTTCCTCTGTGAGAGCTGTGCTTACCGTACCTATTTTCTCTCCCAGTGCTAATAACTCCTGTAAAGAGATAAAAGTTACTGAAAAATGCTAATTTGTGAATCCTAACAAACATCCAGCCGATAACAACCCTAATTTTTTTTCGTTGTTGAGGAGAAAGAATAGTAGGTGTGTCAAACCATATGATGTGTTTAACTTGCACTAATCCTGTGCCAATAAACCGTCCTACTCATTGTAAATGAGATGTTAAAAAATGAAATGCTGATGAGCCAGACTATCATACTTCACTATGCAACTCATACATTTCGACTAATATAGTGACAGAAAACAAATGCAGATACAACAAACCTTACGAATAACATTTTCTGATACGACTTTGCCAACCCCCTACCTACTCTTCATTATCCATAAATCATCAAATCAGCATTGTCTTAAATTTTCTATTCACAAAGAAGTAAAGCAAACATCGTCTGTCAGACTCGGAGGCGGAACAAACCTCATATGTCATGTTATCGATGTCCATCCTCATGTCTCTGTATTGATCATGGATCAGGCTATCCAAAAACAAATGATTTCCAAGGAATGATAATTGCTGCAACAATAATAAATGGAGTCAGTTTCGTTTTTTATGTCTCATGCTTCTTTGGCTTTATGAAGTGGAAATAGTAATTAACATTAAACTATTTAAGGAGAAACAATTAAGAAAAATAACCTCATATGCCAAACCTTCATCTTGTTCACTCTCAAGTTCCAATAGCACCTGCATTCCATCAAACAAAATATGGATTTTAAAAAATATGGATCTTCACTTTGGCATTCAGACAACAAGAAATGGACACAAAAGAACTAAAGAAGCACTAATTTTGAACATATCTTAGATCAAATAAATAAAAATTCTGCTGGCAGTCTAAAGATTTGTTTTCCTCTTTTCAATGTGATTTCTATTTATCCACCCATCCTAAGGTAATTAAGTCATATAGGCTAAGATTATAATGAATAACCAGTACCTCAGCAATACTTTCAGTGTTTAAGCGTGGACAGGCATCTCTTAATGATCTTGATGATCTTTGAACAGTTCCTAATTCACTTACAGGATCTGTTGGCATAGGCCCAGACTGATCTACTAGCCCTAAGGGTCTTGTTCTAATACTAGGACCAGGTGCATGCCTTGTTCTAACAGAAGCAACACTCATACTGGCAGACTTATTTATGGATCTTCTTGAGTTTTGATGAGAAGTTAAATTCTCTTGAAGAGTTACGCTCAGACTTGAAGATGAACCTGAACTAGCTCCATTAGAGGATGAGGTAATGCTTTTGCCACTGGACCTGCCACTTCTAATGAATCTCCTTGAAACATTTTTTACTCTGCCAATTCCAGAACCAGCAGAGTCGAGATTTGACACAAGAAGATCAGATGCATCTGCTTGTCCAAGATTATTCATGCCATGCTCCTCGGACCTCGATGACATGTCCTGTAAAGTTTGTGAAGGGCTCATGGGTATGCCTCTAGATTTGCCTGAATTTTCTCCAAGTCTATATCTAGGATGTCTAGATACTTCCTTAATTGATCTGGAGCTCAATTTCATACTGCGGGATCCCACTCCTACAGTTGCATTTTTTGAACACCAACGAATCTTAGCAGATTCAACTAATGGTTTTAAAACGAGACAGGGTGATTTTTCTTTCTTCCCTAATCTTCTGTTGGAATCTGAACATTTTGCATCCAAAGATCTACTACTTTCTGCAACATCTTCATTAGATCTTTGCTCCAATCTAGGTTCTTTAAAACCAATCGAAGACAATGATTTGAATGAGCCAGAGTGATGGGATTTTTTTTCTTGTTCTGCTACACGCTTCTTCGAATGGAGACTAGCACAGCATCCTAACCGGCTACAATAGCGGATGCTTCTATCATGGCACTTCTGTTCTCTATAAGTAATGCTGCATCCACCTTTGCTAATGATTATCCCACAAGCAGTCTTTCTACCCCTAGAATCCTCCATCATGTGGCATGAATAACCCGATCGAAAAAGATTGGAAAGCAAATTTGAGTTCTTTAAAGAGAATAACCTACAAAAGCACACAAACGATTTTAGTCGGCCTGTATTTCCAAGTTCTAATTCAAACAAACATATAAATACTAAATAACAATGGAGGAAAAGAAATTGAAACTAAAAGAAAAAGAGGAACTTGAGGCACAAAGTAAGGCACTTAGAGGACATATGAAACCATAGATCATTGGCATATGTTATTCTTGTTTTTTGTCAGAACTTTCGATAGAGAGACTCGTTTCAAAAGTATTCAACTGATGCATCTCTTAGAGAAGCAAGGCATTTGTTTTGTAGTTCGAAATTTACTTTAGAAAGTACATAATCTGATTCCCCTAAAGGGTCAATCTGTTATCAATCATTTCCTGTATCATAATAAAGGAGAAATCCAAATATTAAATGTAATTGAAACTGCACGTATAAAAAATTCTAGAAGTTAAAGAAATCAAACATAAAAGCAACATCAAGAAAATTTCTACCTCAAATTCTCAAATAAAAAAAAAAAATGCAACTTCATGAAAAAGGCTAAGAATTGATTTCAGTAGTTCCAATATCCGAAAGCAATAAATCAAGACGGTGGTAAAATTTCTTCCTCGATGAACATAGATTACCAGAAATTACTGCTATGCAAGTAAAAACATGGCAAATAGAAATCGATCAAGAGATGAGACAGCATCTGTAAAGGTAAGAATCACAACGGCAATAAAAGGAAACAGTTGTATCAGGGATACTCTGATCCAAATCCGAGTGAGTTGCGGAAAATCGAAAAAGTATATAAGAAAAGAGATTCATCGGAATCCCAGTTTATTCATGAAAATAGGAAGGAGAAACAACAAAACCCACAAATTTCAGACGAGAAAACGCCGAAAGGTCGGAGCTTTGGAACGATGGCTCGACCCTCTTCGATCGTGCGATCGAAAGAAGAGGCGGAGAGGGGGAAGGAGAGAAGGTGACCTAGTTTCGCTTCTTGAAGTTTGGAGGAGAGGCCATGGTGGTGGTGTGGTCGCTCCACGTATAGTTTTGAGAGACGGCGGGGAAGAGAAGTCGAAGGTGGTGGTCAGAGAAATGGACGCCTCGGCTTTCCAGATATCCGCCGTCGGATGGGGCCCTGGGGCCGCAAGAGTCGCATCGGACGGCGGGCGTATTCGTCGTTGGATAAAGGCGGTCCCGTGGACCGGAAACGAAGACGAACCGGACCAACATTCTGTATCGGACCAAGTTCTTTGCAAACTTTCAATTTAATCCAATTTTTTTTTAATTTTAAAAATGACTCCCTTTACTGATTCAGGAATTATGCCCATTGCCCCGAGGGCTCAGCTCCAACGGTTAATAAAACATATCAGGAATTATGTTCATTGCCCCTATCCGAGGTATAAATGAATCAAGTGGTCGATGAATTATTCAAAACTCGATTTGATAAAAGTTTATTTAAACTCATTTAATGAGACTCATTAAGATAAATAAATCAAACTTAAACTTCACAATGCTCAGTTTGTTAGCTTGTGAACATATTCATTAGTAAGCTCATGAATAAACTTACAAATAAAATGGGATACACACTAAACTTGGAATGATCATGTCAGTCCCACAAAAAATTTCCATCGACTGTCAGGATAAATTAAGAAGTGTTCATGATAGATCGTTCAAAAGTCCAACATCCCATAATTGCACATCATATTTAAAAGAACAATCCCTAAAAATGCACTGTGGTTGGGGGTCAAATTGTGGGTGCATAGATGATAATTTGGTATCCTTCTGTTCATCATAGTCCCAAGGGAGAAAATGATGAACCAAGTAATATCGAATCTAGACGACTAGTTTAGCCCCAAGAAAGTTTCTCACTAGTAGTCAGGGTAAATCATGAAGCTATTGCGATAAGCGGTCTAAAAGTCCAGTATCCCTTGATATTTGATAACACACTCTACTTAGAAAAAAAAATTATAAGTACACTATAGCTAAAAATTAAATCGTAAATATCTGAATAATAATTTGATATTGTTCTACTAATAGTATAAACTCATCAAATGATTAAAGCGTAAACTTATTCAACAAGGGAAGATTATTAATATATTATTGCACATTTAAGGCATGTA
>JBBMJZ010389043.1:0-14852 GCA_037833815.1 Zingiber zerumbet | reverse complement strand
CTGATTTCACGTTCGGTAGACTGTCCAGTCAGTCAGACTCGTACCTCCTTCGACTAGATTTGAAGGAGAGACTTGTGATGCGGATATAGCCTAAGGGCTTAAGCGTGATTAGGGAAGGAAAGAAGGGTATTTTGGTCATTTGGCATTTGAGGGTTCAGAGGTTTTAAGGGGAAGCACTGTTCACAACAAGGAAAGGAGCAGTTCGTGTTTTTCGCCGCCGCCAAGCAAGAGGGCCTCCTTCTTCCTCCTCACAGTCCTCGTCAGCGAGGACGCCGGCGGTCGGCTGCTCGCCTCCCTTTCTTCCTCCGCACCGCCTCTCCTCTTCCTCCTTATACTCGCGACTCTGGCCACATCACCGCCTCCTTCCTCTTTCTCCTTCTCCACGGTTGCAACCAAGGTTGCCTCTCCCTCTCACGCTCCTCGCTAGCGCCCACTCCAACGTTGGCCGCCACCTCTGCTTCCCTCCTTTTCCTTCTCTCTCCGCAGCCGCTACGACCAGGAGGTGGGAAAGCTTTCTTCTTCCTTACAATGCCGCCACCTGAGCCCAGCGGCTGTTACCGCCGCCTACAGCGGCTGCCGCCACCTCTCACAGCGTCTGGCGGCGCCCCTCACAGCGTCTGGCGGCACCCCTCACAGCGTCTGGCGCCGCCCTCACAACGTCCAGCGCAGTCGCCTCCAACGGTTGTCACCGGCTCTGCCAACTCCAGCTTCCAATGTCACCTCCAGCCGTCGACGACGCCTACAACGACTACCACAGCTGTCCCGAGCAAGCGCCGTTGTCGCTCTCCAAGCAGCCACCGCCCGAGGGGTTACGCTTAGTACTATTTATCTGATTCGCCCTGCGAGCCGAGAGGGTGTTCGGCCTTCATGCTGCTATTGTATTATGGCCTGCGAGTCGATGTTGTGATTAGACCGCTCGTTATCTTGCAGATCCATGTCGCGTTCAGCTTCGAGCCACCGGAGCCAGCTACTTATCTGGTGGGCATTTATCTACTCTTCAGGGTCGCGACGACTCGATCAGTATCCCGACCAGCTCACCAATCCGTCCGAGGGCGCCCCCTCGGGGCTAGGGTACGTTCTCGTACTCATTACTTATTTTATTGCTCCATTTTATGCGGCTACTTATATATTCGTGGGACCCACCTCGAGCATCGGGGTACCAGGGACCGGGACACCCCGGTCGCTGGCTGCAGGTAGCGTTGACCGGAGGTCTTCCGATGACTTGATCAACACAGAAGATAACTCACCATCGGGATCATGGATATGCGGTCAACATTCCAGACACGACACCCCGGTAGGTCCGTCTTCTTAGATTCTCGACAGGAACACAACCTATCATGGACTTGACAACCAATTGAGGGCGACCGCTTAGTATTTGATTTATTTTCTTCATCTTAGGACCGGTGATAAGGGAAATCGGATATTCTATCCTTAAAATCGCCTGTCCTTGTGTCCCACTCGTCGCCCCAGTCCACCACTGGTGACCGGAGGTTGTTGCCCCGATCAGTACTATAACCCTTAGAGAAGGTGAACCCAGAGGGTCTCCATTGGCACGATCGCTTCCGGAATCCAACCGGATCTGAGCAGATTTTCCTCAGCCGTCGATCTAAACCCCTGCTCAGATCCGGCCGGATTCTGACGTTGATCGTGCCGATGACGGCCCCCTAAATTCACTTTCCCTAAGGGTTATAGTACTGATTGGGGCGACAACTGAATGCTACAGACGATAGGCTGGGGTGACGAGTGGCATACGGGACAAAAAAAAACATGTGAGACCAAGGACATGAATTCATGATAAGAAATGTTTGAGAGAGCGTTATCATATTTTTACATCGAGAACCAACTGACCAATTTTATCATGACCCTATAAGGAGTCTAAACCTTCCATTCCATTCTATATAAGGATAGGAGTCAAAACCTTCCATTGACATTCTACTTACCATGTTCTTTTGACGAAAACGATAATAAAATGACTCCTTAAAACATCTCATCCTTTTTAGTATATACTTTGGAGTTCTATTTTGGTTATTTACTTCGAATTATAAACATTCATTGTTTTTTATAAATAAAAATAGTTTTAGTAACTAAATCACGAAAATATGAGCCGATTTGAAATAAAAGGGTCTAGTAGAAAAATACGAAAAGAGATACTTCCTTATTCGGTGATCATATGTTCATCCACAAAATAAAGGGTGCGATTTGTAATTTTTTATTTTCATTTTTTTAAAAGTTATATATTTTTTTAGAAAATAGAAAATAATTTTCCGACATTCTCTATTTTTTTTTAAAAAAATACCATCTATTATTTTTTAAAAAATATACATAAAAATTTAAATCAAATATTATTTTTTAGAAATGCATAATTTTTTTAAAATCAAAATGAAAAACATGTAAACCTAATGCATTCTAACTTTTATGTTTTCTGATTTTTCTTTGATACTTAAAATAAAATTTAGGTCACCGTCGATAAAGATGGAGTAATCAGGTATATTTATGGTGATAAAAAGATGAATATACTCGTCCCTACCAATCCGTCTCAGGTACAATACGGAGGAGGTAAATCATGGGCAATCTTTGGAATAGTAACTAGCACATAAGAGAGTATTTATCTTGACTTTATCGAGATTCAAACCCTAGACTTCGTCTCGAGGGGACCCATCAAACATGTTCACGATGACAAAAAGCAAGTACGCTTGTCCCCAGCGCCCCTGCCAACTCGTCCCAGGGGCAATACGGAGGAGGTAAATCACAGGCGGCTACTAGCCTTTGGAATAATGACTAACACATAAGGGAGGTATTTATGTCAGCTTTGCCGAGATTCGAATTCTATACCTCATGATGATAATACCTTATGTGCTAGCCACTAAATCATTCCGAGAGGACCAATCAGGTATGTTCATGGTGGTAAAAGGCGAATATGCTCGTCCCCGCGCCCCCACCAACCCGTCCCAGGACCAACACGGAGGAGGTAACCAATCATGCATGTTCACGTGGCAAAAGATGATCCACTCGCCCCAGCGCCCCTGCCAATCCGTCTCTAGGCCAACACGGAGGAGATAAATCACAGATGACTACTAGCCATTAGTACAAATGACCAAGATATGGGGGCATATTTTTGTGCTTCTTCTTCCTGTGCGTTTAATTGAGAGTTATTTTGATAATCTTAATTATCCGTTTAAGATTATCAGCAATAGATTAATTTAATGAATCAAATAGTATGATTTTTTAAAATCTAATTAAATTTCTTTTATTTATTGCAGGACATTATTTTGCATCATGTCTTGAACATTTTTTTTGAATCATTATTACAGTGTAGCAATTAATTTGGTAGGGTAAAAATAAAATTAAATACGTGAGATATTTCGAAAATTTTTATATTTGCTTCAGTAATTCACTGCTAAAATCCAACGTCATCCACGGCTCCATCGAGTGAAGGAAAGCTTTATCACCGTTAAAGTTCCAGGAATTTGATCCTGACCGCATGATCTTCCTGCGGCCAAAGCATTTGTTCTCAGGGGCAAAATGTCAATAATCTAAATGTTTATAATCAAAATGTCGAAAATAGAGTTGAAAATGTGTGGCGTAAAATTAAATTTTCCCGATACAAACCCGATCTGGCCTGCGCCTCACTTCCTTTCCCCTTCACGCCTCCCTCTGATTTAGGGAAGAATCGAACGAAACCGTTCCTGCTCTCTCTCGCCGATGGCTTCCGATGCATTCGCCGACAGGAACGCCGTGTTCAGGAAGCTCAAATCGAAGTCCGAGAACAAGGTACGCCGATCTCTTCTCTCGTTGCCATGGATTCGATTACGTTGCTTTGTTTCGGCTCCGTTGCGATCCTGATCGGAAACCGGTCGGATCCGCTGCGATCTCTACCTAAGTGTCCAGATCCCGTTGTCTCTGATCCGTGGATCTGTTTGCTTCGCCAGATTTGCTTTGATTGCAATGCGAAGAACCCGACGTGGGCGTCGGTGACTTTCGGAATCTTTCTCTGCCTCGATTGCTCCGCCGTTCACCGCAGCCTCGGCGTTCACATCAGCTTCGTGAGGTATTTGACGAATTTGTTGTTGTATTTTGCTTGGGAATAAACAGGTTTGATCTGTTGGCTTTACGCTATTGGAATTTGAAAATGGTGCTCGATTAGCTTTGTTTAGGATCAGTCGTGTATTCCGAGAACATATTTTAGAAATGGTTGATTCTATAAGAGCTTCATTTTCTGACAATGTTCTTCACTCTAATTTACTTTCATGATCATTCATCAATACGCAACGTGATAATCAAACCATGGGGTTATTTGATGGATGCGATAGATCTGATCTCATCCATTGAACTCTGATCCTATATTATTAGCAAAATTTAGCCTTTTAAATCATTTTTATTATGTTAAGTACTTAAGTACAATTTTCTTTGGTCTCTCTTTATCCATTTCACCTTCAACTCTAACTGATATAGCTAATCTAGCTATAGAATCGTCATTGAAGATGTTCAATTTATTATTATTTTTCCATTCGTTGAAACTACACATTGATATAGCTAATCTAGCTATAGAATCTATTCTAAACCTTATTTATCTTAGCATTCTTATATTTGTTATATACACATTGTTTCCAATTGTTGAATGTTGATTTGTAAAATGTAATATGTCATATTGTGGTCTTATAAAGTTTTCACTTTAGCCAAAGATAATAAAAAACAAACAATGATCATACAACAACATTGTGAAACTTGGTCTGATACAGATCAATCAAGTTGTATTGAGGCTGACAAGAACCAATCTAATATTGGGGCCGACAGTAAAATTAAGGGTTGGATGATAATGTGTCACATTGATGTAATTACTAAATATTTGTCTTTTTCTTTCTAAAATCCACTATAGCCACTGTCCAGCATCTGGAGGATATATTTTTCCTAATTCATTTAATTTACTCTCCTTTGGTTATTTTGATGTGTAATACTTTAAATCTTGTTTTTATTACAATATGAAATGTGTTTGTATGCTATAAGGACCTCAGAACTTGCTTTTGTTCCCCTGTATTTTCTGCCTGATTTTTTTGAGGCATCATGATATAAATGTTTGCACATCCATTCGTTATGGGTGAACTATGTTACAATGTCTTTAAAGTGGTGTTAAGTGTATGGCTCCAAATAGGAATCCATGAAATCTTATATCGAATTTCTTTTGGTCTTGTCTAGATCTACAAATTTGGACTCTTGGACTCCTGATCAACTAAAGATGATGGTTTTTGGAGGCAACAACCGTGCCCAAATTTTCTTTAAGCAGCATGGCTGGACAGATGATGGCAAGATTGAAGCCAAATATACATCAAGAGCAGCTGAATTGTACCGGCAATTGCTTTCCAAAGAGGTTGTGAAGAGCTCTGCAGAGGATATTTCTTTGCCATCTTCACCTGTTGCAGCATCTCAGCCACCCAATGCATTGAATGAACTCCCTGAACTCAAGCTTGTAGATTCACAGAAGGAGGTTACAGATGAGACAATTGAACCTGAAATTCCTCGTTCACCTAAAGCTCCAATCCGTTCTTCTGTTATCGGTTCTTCCAAGAAGCCCTTTGGTGCAAAGAAGACCGGAAGCAAGACTGGAGGTCTTGGTGTACGGAAGCTTACAACGAAGGTAAACACTAACCTCAACCCTTTGGCTGATCAATAACTTCTCCAAGCTCCACTTTGACATGATTGTTGATCCTGACTTTCTTCTTACTTGCATTAATATTTTGCTCATCCCGTCACATGTTTTTTTTCCTTATAAAAAATTGTTGAAAAGTTCATCTTTTACATTATATCAAGATTCAACTTTAATTGGAACATGCTGCATCAAGATTCAAGTTTAATTGGAACATGTTTTGGGGGCTTAATGATTGCAGCCTAACTCTTGTGATCTGTTGATTGCAGCCAAATGAAGACCTTTATGATCAAAAGCCTGAAGAACCTGCACCTGTTTCTGCACCAGTCTCTACTAATTCGAGGACAACGAGTGGTCAGCCATTTCCCTCTCGGTTCGAATATATTGAGAGCACACTTTCTGCCGAGAGCAATACTGGCGGTGCGCAAGTTCTCAATCATGTTGCTCCACCAAAATCTTCTAGTTTCTTTGAAGATTTTGGAATGGACAGTGGATTTCCGAAGAAATCTTCCTCATCATCAAAAATACAGGTGTCACTGTTTCAGTATGATTTTATTCGCCTGCTTTGGTTGAATTGAAATATTGAATCCATGCAACCTTGTCTAGATAGCAACTTTGATATTCTAGACAAAGTAACTATATGCTTGATAGATTCAGAACTAGATTTTAGGCCAAAATGATTTGTGGTGAATTCTAGAATTTATCTATGCAAGAGTCACTTATTTCTTAATATGAAAGTAAGCAAGTTTGTTAAATTCCAGACAATGAATATGCTTGTTTATAATATGGAATGAGGAGTCTGAAGAGGTGATGTACAAATTCTTTCAAGTGATTAGCCATTGGAAATCAAATATAGAATATTCACCAGTTTTTTTCTCAATTTCTAGTTAAATGTGTTTATAGTCACTCAACATCTTATATGAAGCTTGCTTTTAATTATCATCCTGATCAGATTGAAGAAAGTGATGCGGCAAGGCAGAAATTCTCAAATGCAAAATCAATATCATCAGCCCAATTCTTTGGTGATCAAAACAAAGCAAACAACGAGGCTCAAATATCCCTTGACAAATTCTCGGTATACCACTTCATCATTTCAAAATGTGATTGCAAAGCGTATCATAAGCTATGCGAAGTGGATCATAAAATTGACATAGCTTGCACTTGTACAATTTTATGTAGTTGGAATATAATTGAAAATGCCTAATCCCTTTAAGATATAATGGTAATTCACAAAAGTTGCTCGTAATTGTGCCTTGTTTATCATTGATACTTCATGCCTTGTTAGTTCTATTATATTTCTGAGATTGTTCGGAATCAAGACTCCTTTGATAGTAATTTCTGCATATTGTATATGAATAGACTGCAAAACAATGTGATTTAGAGATCCTTTCTCTTAATGTATGCTGGTTTGCAAATAATTAATAACTGAGATGTTCGCAGTGTCTCCCTTGTGCATCTTAAAAAGCTAATCTTTGATGTTGTTTACTTATTATGCTAATATGGTTAGTTTTAGGTATTATAAACTTACAAGCATTCTCATTTGGTTTATATGCTTACCTTGCTTAGGGGTCGACATCCATTTCTAGTGCTGATCTGTTTGGTCGTGGAAACGATTCTACAATTGACATGACTGCTTCTGATCTCATTAACAGGATCTCATTCCAGGTACTTTTTTTTTGTATATAAAGTTAAGAGTATGATAAGTTGATTGAGTAGAAGCATTTAACTTGCAAAAGAACCATCAAGTTTCATGGTGCCTCCTTATAGTTCTACAATCCTAGAAATTATTTTTTTATGGTTATTATTATTATTTAAATAGTATCAAACTAAAAATTTTGACAGTATATTGTCAAATTTTCCATAGATGCGTTTTGACCCAATAAGTTTTTTTTTTAATACACTTTGCTTTTATAGGCATCACAAGATATAACCTCGATCAAGAGCATGGCTGGTGAGACAGGAAGGAAATTGACATCTCTAGCTTCGGGTCTCATCAATGACATACAGAACAGGATGCTTTGAGCTAACACATTGAACATACAAAGTCCAACAGTTAGCCAATTCGCGATGATGGTAGTACAAATCACTCCAGTCATCAAAAGCTTCAAATTTTCTTCCTTATCCTCGCTTTTTTGTTCTTGTCAGAGTTGGATAAATAAACTTGGATAGTTTCTCAAATCCGACTGCATTATGGATGCTGAGCTGCTTAACATATAGCAGCTCTGCCTTGATCAAAACTATGTATCTAGAGATCCCTGAAAGTTTTCTTTCATTTTCTTTTGTACTCGTGAACTTTGGCAAAGCAAAATCCTGAAGTTGTAGGTTTGTTTCAAGTACTTGTACAATGATTCAGGAATCTTGTTGTCTTGATTGGGAAGAAAGTCGATACTCCAGATATTTTGAAAAAGAATTTGAATTAGCGAATATATGATGAACAAATAACTCATCCAGATCCCGAATGGACTTGCCAACAATACGAGGTGTCTACTATTCCAAACTTGTACATCAGGAGCCATCGAATGTAGGTATTTGTCCCTATCCAACAACACAAGCTGCTTCACTTATGTTAACCTAAATATAACAACAATAATTTAGCTTTATCTTATTAGGTGGGCTCTGCTATTCCTGCAATCTTGTATTCTTTTCTTCAAGCACAAGCTTCTTGGCTGATGAATGGTTGGCCAATAGTACTAGTGCCAGCTCTAAACTTCCTCTAAATTATTCATAATGAAAATTAGGATGGTCAGTTCTATCTCCTCTTGCTCTGTTTCCAGGCTCTTGATAGCTTACGACAGCAAGGAATATGAGCAACTTAAGTTTAGGTAAATGAGCTAGTTATTCATCACACTGATACCCAAAACAACTAATTGTTGATTTAGTACTGTATAACCTTTATATTATTAACAATAATGACACCCAGTACAACTAACTAATGATATAATATATTACATGACTTGTACTGTAAACTGAGCTTCTGTATCTCCTAATAATGGAGTTGAATTTTTTTTTTGGAAGCATTTTACTAAAATATAACATACCTTAACTAACAAGGAGTTTTTTCTGATTAAAAATACAAATTATAGGCATGTTTTTAATCATTTTAATAAAACATTTCTCCCTTGTTTATAAAAATAAAAAATCCATAAAATATTGCACACATGCCTACATTAGACCAACAACTTCAGAGATTAGATTGAAGCAAGCTTCCCTGGCCACTTGCATCAACCTAATGTGGTATTACACAGTGGTTGTAACTATACTTGCATCATTGCATGATCAGCCATCCCTCTTTCCATCACTTGAATTAATTTTTCTTTTTTTTTTTCTAAAACAAATGATTCTATTACTTTATTGAAAGTCCATGGTGATGGATCTAATGCTTCCATTTTGTCCTTTTCATGGTGGTGGTCGAGTTAGGTTTAGAAAGATAGTTAGATGAATGGATAGATATGTTGTCTTTTTTATTCTAGTTGATTGGATTAGAGAACAATAAAGTTTGGTTTTAATAATTATGGCTCGCGTGTGTGATTGGATGCCCACATATGTTATCTTAAAAGAAAATTTTGAATTTTCTTTTAATAATTGCCACAATTAAAAGAAAATTGTGTTTCATGCTTTAAATGTTGATTATTTCTTTAAAGTATGATTGCCTGTGGTTTTATTATTAATTTATGAGTGCTATTGTTAATTTACTTGCCTCATCTAACGGTGCTGGGTTTTTAATTTTTCAGACACTTAAGATAAACTAATTAATATTTTTTTTCAATAGATAGTCGAAGTAAGAATACTGGACATCCTGCTTAAAAATTATAGAGATAATATACTAGGTATAATGGATCAGTTGACTAGTAGAAAATTTTTTTAGAATTTTTTATTTTATTTTACAGGAAAGCTTCCTTTTGCTCCTGGACACATGAAGATTGGCCAACAAAATATTAGTACCTAGAAATCAGAAGGAGTCCCTGGTAAAGACCCTCCGACGCTCAAGTCAGTACAGATTTGGACGGATGAATGAAGAACAATAAATAACTTGTACTTGAGAGTAGAGTTACAGATGTTAGAGAGCGTGCCTTTGCCATGGAGATGATTCCCCTTTTATATATCACCTCTCAGAACCTCCGGAATCATGAGGTGGTAATGTGTGTTAGAGTTTGTTAGGAAATGCGCCATAATTATTCGAGAATCTTTCTTTTTCCCATATGTATACCGCTTTTTGTTGTTCATAACTTCTATTACTGCCGGGATTGATGAGAAAATATATTGTCATAAATGGTTTGCTGATCGGAGATACGATGGTCCCTAAAGAAATTATGATATGACAGGTTGTTAGGATATTGTCTGCTGAATACATCTTGGCTGGCCAATAAGACCGACCACCTTTATATCTATCTCGGCATTAAGCTGCTCGGTTATATTATGTATAATCTGTTCTGTTATATATTATATCGCATGTATCTTGGTCGGCCGGTCTTGGTAAGACCGGCCGCCTTTATATTTGTCTTAACATTAAGCTGCTCCGTTATATTTTGCGTAGCATCGAGATATCCGTTTGGAGAATAATATAGTACCTTAATCATATTGGAAGTCCATTTGAGAAATAATACGATGCCCCATGTTTTCTGGAAATCCCTCTGATAACCTATGTTTTGCTGGAAATACATTCGAGCAATAATACGAGGCCAAGTGTTGTAGGCTTGATCATCTTTTTAGCCGACCAAGCATATAATGGGCTATCTCGAGAAATGAAGCTACGTTTTGAGCAATTCGGTCAATGTATTAAGTTGGGTGGCGTTATGCCCGACCAGCTTTCTGTATGACTAGGGAGTATGAACTTATTTGACTTTACAACTAGATGGATACACAAACATATTGTCGCATGGAAATCGATTAAGGCGACCGACAATCAGGGTCGTCCGGGTGTGTGTACAAGGAGGCTCGCACGAAGTGAGGAGTTTAGCCTTCCTCCAGACCATACCTACTGTTGGTTTATTGTGGAGTGAGTCAGTCATTCCAGCCGCCACGCAAGGCCAGCCGTCCTTTATCTCGGTCGGCTTTAAGAGGTGATCGTCCTTAAGACACTATAGGAGCCAGTCACCCTTAGGGCACTAAACTCATCAATTTCGATCGGCTTAAGGGTCGTCCGCCTTTTCCCACCCGACTTGTAACTCAGTCGGACTGGATCTAAGAACTTTAGCGCTAGGCGACCAATCAAAGCCAGGTGAGGGATGCCCTCCTTTCGAAGCTTTGATCGCCGTGTTATCTTAACTCTGACTACCACGTCATCCCCAGGTCTGCTTGTCATAACCCTTATCAGCTGGGTTGATTGACTGTTCACTATGAGTACCTTTCAATTTACTCTGATGGTTGATAAAATTTTTTTATGAAACTGGATCCGTCATCCTCAGACTTAGCGTTAGTCGGATATTAGATGTCAATTAATAATAATAATAATAATAATAATAGTAGTAGTAGTAGTAGAAGTAGAGAGTGGGAAATCTCCTTAACCTTTTATTAATCAGAGAAGGTGAATTAATAGTACTTATAAAATTAATTATTAAGGATAAAATATCACAAATAAGAAGGTGGTCCAAGGTCTAAAACTACATTATGTAATCGAATAGCATCCTAGTGAATAGTAGCTAACTCCACATTCATATACTTAATGATTAAATAATTATAACGAAATCGATAGATTTTTAACGGTGATACGAAGCACATACTAATTCTAATGAAAAAGAAAGTTCAAAAAGATTTCACATCCAAAGAGAATAGTGAAAGTTTTGACATTGAGATTTAATCATTCTTCACTAGTCTATGTGAGATAAAGAAGGATTATCAATGCAAATTTACATAATAATAAGTGTTAAAGACATCCATCAACCTTACAACGTACTATAAGATATTTTTAGACAAAAAAATATTTGTACTTTGAGGATTAATCTTTCACCATTAGACCCATCACTTCTCATGCTATAAGCTCGTTGTCCACCAACACAATTATTGTTAATAAAAAAGATTCACTAATCAATCATAATGATGTTACGTCCACTAATCTCCATCGACATGTAAAAAGGAAAATAAAGAGAGTAAATTGACACGCATTAGCAATACATAACCGTAATTAATTATGCAAACAACAGAGAAGAGACAAGCCAGAGAGGGATACAAATGGCGGAACCCTGCCATCTCAAAAGACTTCAAACCCCCTCCGCCTCTTCTTCTTCCACAAAGCCCAGGCCTTTTTGATTCCGAGTCCTTTCTCGCGAAGTTCATTGCGATCGGAGGAGAATTGGAGGAGGAAGCTTTTGCTGAATCGGAAATGGTGTTCGATCACGAATCCTCTCTGAAAGAGCTCAATCTGAAGAACAAGCGAGTCATGGTGAGGTTTCTACCAAAGATTGATTTTTTTTTTTTTTTTTTGAAGCTTCTTTTGTGTGGATTCAAAGTGGGGAAAAATGGTTTTTTGATTGGGAATAGGGAGGAGGATGGTCGGAGGAAGGAGCAGGGCGGTGGCCGCCGTGGCTGCGGCCGCTGCTGGCGACCCGGTTCTTCGCGCAATGCGAGCTCCACGCCGAAGTGCAACGGAGCGAGTGCAACATGTACTGTCTCGACTGCGCCGGCGGCGCCCTCTGCTCGCTCTGCCTCGCGCACCGCCACCGCGACCACCACACGATCCAGGTTCGGAGAGGGATCCCACTCATTTTTTCCTTCCTTTTTTTGGTTTAGTAGAGCTTCGATTTAGTGTCCCGCCGCCGCCTGAGATTGCGATGATGGTGTTGCAGATACGGCGGTCGTCGTACCACGACGTGATCCGAGTGTCGGAGATCCAGAAGGTACTCGACATCTCCGGCGTCCAGACCTACATCATCAACAGCGCCCGGATCGTGTTCCTCAACGAGCGCCCACAGCCGAGGCCCGGCAAGGGCGTCAACAACACCTGCGAGGTCTGCGACCGGAGCCTCCTCGACTCCTTCCGCTTCTGCTCCCTCGGCTGCAAGGTCCCATCCTCCTCCTCCCCCAATTCCAAACTCTAATTATCTCCTCCACAGCCCCCACCAACTGTTCGACGAAATGCTTGTTTCAGATCGCCAGCACCGGCACCCGCACCAACAAGAAGAATTCACCACTCAGACGGCAAACCACCGCGCCGGTGTCAGAATCAGAGGACTCTTTCGCCAGCTCCAGCCGTGGGAGCGTGAGGATGCAGAGATCCATCCCTTCCGCGTCGCCGCCGGCCACCGGCGCACGGAGGAGGAAGGGCATCCCCCAAAGAGCCCCCTTTAGCACTCAATGACACTGCTTAATTAGATACTGTTTATAGAAAACGACAATTACCGACTAAGCTCATTTCATCTTCGTCGCGGAGCTAGAAACTCGAGCAAGATGGAGAAACCGAGGCCTGCCATTTACTGGTCATGATGATTGCTGCAGCTTGTGACAAACGATCTGTAATAAATTGCTCCCCTTCTTCCTCCTCAACGTGCGTGCTAGACTACTATTTTATCCTGCCGAGTTTATTTATAGGATTGATTTTTTGATTTACTCTCTTCGATTGCTATGGGATAATCATGATATCCTTCGATAAAGACTGAGAAATTATCTTCCTAACTAGTTTTGATTTCTTAATTACTTTTTGTTAGTGTGTGACCGACGTAGGTGATTATTTTCCTTTTATTTCCCACTGCGGCAATGCGTCGAACACAATGCCTGCGATTGGCATTGGCGGCCGACCATCGCCGTCGAGCCATCTGTTCTGCATGGGCGGCTACGATGTGCGTGTCGATCGGCGGCGGGTGACGCTTGCGATGGGCGGTTGTTGACGCGCCACGTAAAAGGCCATGGATAGATTCTGCTCCACGTCATTGTCAACCGCGACCGTTGTGCCACGGAGGCGGCTAGATTAAATCTCAGTCGTTCTATTTTCTAGCGGTTGGATTTAAACTTTCTCCGATCGAGCAGCTGATAGAAGAAGAACAAAACTTACATATGAATGAATTCTTCATATATTTTTGGATCAATATGTGAATTAATTTAGGGTATTTAGTAGTTAAACTATTTGATTTCACTGTTTTGTAGGAGCCCTTCATAAGCATTGTTCCCAAGAGAGGGACATTACCCTAAAGAAGTCTATTTAGTCTTTATGAAGACGGCCTACATCGAGAAAGATAGATAAATTTTATAGAGGAATGATCTTCCCATTTCTTTCGATACCGTTGAGTGATAGGGTGATAAGAAGGGATGAATACTTCATTTCCACACATATAATTGCTAGGATACATCCATAAATAATAAGACAAATAAGACTCGTGCAAAAGGCTCCTTCATGAAAAAAATATGCTAACGATGAGTAGTCATGAAGTTACCGTAAAATTTTCACTTAAGGGAAAATAAAATAGAATGTAAAGCTACTCACAATTGAATTTTAATGGACCATTTCTTTTTTCTTTTTTTTTATTTGATAGCACTTAAATTACAATTTACTTAAGCATCAAAATGTATATTAAGATAAGTTTTACTTGTTTTTTTTTTAATAAAAAAGAGGAATATGATCTCATTGGACAGATTAGATTCGGAGGAATATTGATGCAATTGGAATCTATGATATACACAGAGAGAGAGAGTAGGAAACAATATAAAAAAAATATTAAAAGAAAAAAAAAATCATGTGTGACATGGACCTTTGCAATGAGCTTCTAAAATTACAATCATTGCAGCATCTCAGAAAGGCCTCAACTTCATGCTTATCCACAATGGCAGAATTTTAAAAATACAGATTGATATTAAAAAAAAATCATATATATATAACAGACATACATCATTATCCTCATCCTAGACACTGACAGACGATTGGGTAAAAATCTGAGCGCTCATAAACCCGTCCTTATATTCTGATCCTCGAAAGTAAATCGGAATATCTTTTGTACTCAGTGGATGCAGGATAAAATTCCCCCTCTCTATATATATGGTATTGTTAGTCTGTACATTTTTACCTTACATACTTCCATGTGACCCTCACAAGTTCGAGAGCCCGAAGTCACCTCCGGACGCCTCGATCCCCAAAAGTGAATCGGGGCGCCTGGCAGTGACTCCAGGGCACTCAGACTTGCAAGGGTTGTCCAAGAGTGTACACATATTGTTGGAAAAGAGTGAATGGAGAAGAGGTGGAAGAGGAGAAGCTCTATTGTGCATGGGACTTTAGTCCCACATTGGG
>JBBMJZ010389035.1:0-14854 GCA_037833815.1 Zingiber zerumbet | reverse complement strand
AATACCATTCAATGTTTAACAATTTGTTCAGGCTACTCTATAACAATTAATTAATGTCAAAGCACCCCAAGGTTTTTTATTTGTAGTTAAATTGTTCCCTATGCAGGACCAAATTGCCTATTTTACCCTTCTAAATTACTGCCTAAATTAGTCACTTATTAAAGCTAAAAATTAACCCAAATGATAGGATGATCGTGAGATGAAATTGTGCGCATTTAAGATTATTTCAAGTGATACAAGTTTAATATTATTTCAAATTATATTCTCTTTAGGTTATAACAATGTATATGAACAAAACTTGGATGTACAATAGATTAGACAATGGTTTTATCAGAGATGATTTTATTACTGAAGTTGACCAGTTTGTGAACTTTGCTAAAAGTCATCCAGAATGTATAAATGGTGCTGAGTTACGGAATATTCAATCGTTATTACCTACTATTTTTGTCTAACGTTAGAATTCCTATATAAGTGTAAGCATGAAGTTAGGTAGATGAACAATGCATTGGGACATTAACTAGCATCATAACGAAACTGAAATCCTAGAATATATCACACCCCACTCACTTACGCTCCCTCTCTCTATTCTCTCTTTCTTTCTCTCTCTCTTCTCTCAATCTCTCTTTCTTGCGTATGTGAACCATATTTTGACTATCTAGATAATTCACACTGTGAAGTTAACTCGTGCTTAATCAACAGTCCTTCTAGTATCAATATTTTTATTACTTGATGACACCCGTATACTTGCAGGCACACATCATTTAGAAGTGGTTGTTGCTCCAATACTCAAGAAGACCTAGTATCTCGCCACAACATATAAGACAATTATTGAAATGAATGTTTAATTGACTAACTGTTAAACCTTAGTCTAACTCAAATGTAAATCAATCCATAGATTTTAATCTAAATTGAAGATAAAATTTAATCATTTTACAAAATAGATAAGGTTCCCTGATTGACAATCTAGAAAAAAGGTGAGATGGATTTTGGTTTTAAATTAGTTAATTAAAGCTTAAACCTAACTTAATCAACACAAATATAATTTAAATTAATCGAACTTAACCTAAATTTAATCAAACTTAACCAAACTTAAACATAATCTTGATTAATTTTTAAATTTTAAACTCTTAATTATTTTCAAATGGTAATTAAGTTTCAAATCTTAATTAATTTTCAACTTTCAAACTCTTAATTATTTACAAATGTAAATTAATTTTTAAATGATAATCAATCTTTAAATTTTAATTAATTTCAAAATATGATTCTGACTTAAATATTCAAACTTAAATTTTTTAAACTTAAATATTTTTAAATTTCAAAATTAAAATTTTAAACTTAAATATCTTTTAAAATTAAAATTTAAATATTTTTAAGTCAGAAATAATATTTTAAAACTTAAAATCAACTTCAAAATTAACTTAACTCCATCTCACATAAATTCATAAATTGAACATATTTGATAACATAGACTGAGTGAGATGGAAAATCAGAAAAATATTTGATTATTTTAAATAGATTTTTTTTTCTAAGCTGAGACTCTAGGGTCCCTCAAACTTAAACAATTTTACTTAAGTTTTTTAAGGCATTAATCAAGGGGAGAGAAAAAGGAGGTTAAAATATTTTTGGTATTTACAAAAGCTAAATATTTTTTAAAATTTAAAATTTTTAAAGGCTAGTTTTTTTTTCAAAAGTTAAGTTTTTTAAGAAGGTTTATAATATAAGTTCTTTCAATCAATTACTTCTTCAAAATTAAAAAAAAAACTTTTCTAAGCTAAGTTCTTTTTTTTCAATGATTTTTTTTTTGAAAAAAACTAAGTATTTAACTAAATTTTTTAAAAAAAAATTTTAAATACTTGGATAAATGTTTAACAAAGATTTTTTTAAAAAGCTAAGTTTTTTGAAAAGAAAGTTAAAGTGATGATTTCAGGGAGCTTAAAGTTAAAAAGATTAAAAGTTAGTTTTTTTAAGTACTATTTTTACAAGTTAAATAATTTTCTTTTTACTTAGCATTCTTTTTAATTTATATCAAAGGAGGAGCCAAAAGTTTAAAAGTCAAGTCAAACATAACTTAATAAAAGCTTTTTTTCAAAAGATTGAGGGGGAGCATAAGAGGGAGAATTTTTTTCTCTGTTAAAATTATCAAATTGCTTTACTTCTGCTCAAATTCCTTATGTTACACTATTTTTTTGTTATATTTTATTTAACTTTGAATTGTGTTGTCATAATAAAAAAGGTGGAGATTGTTGGTGTAGAAAGCACAGATGATCGAACTTAAGTTTTAATTATGAAAAGGGTTTAAAGTTAAGCTATCTTGTGATCTAACAAGTGTGACTGAGTGCGCAGGAAAGTTCTAGTTGAGACTAGGCAAGTGGAAAGTCCTAGCTGCGATTAAGCAACGAAGTTATGGTCCGAGGAACTGGGCAAAGTCTTGGTGGGTCAAGGACTTTGGGTAAAATCCTAGAGTCGAGAACTCTAGATGAAAATCCTGGGGGTCACGGACACCAAGTGAAAGACTGGACGAGTCATGGATTGGATGTTTAGCATGAAGTCCTGAAGTCTTGGACACTTAGCAAAAGTCCAGACAGTCTGGAGGACCGATTTGGCAAAAGGTAATTTCTCCTAAGAGGAGTAGGTGAAGATGCATTCCCCAAAAAGGAACAGTAGGCGTCAGTCTGACCTAGAGTTTCAGCGAAACTCAAAGTCTGGACCGGACATTCCTAAGACTGTCAAATCTTATCATTTTTTATATATTATTTGCCTAGACTAACTTATTTTGTAGGAAGACAATGTCACAAAAATGGTGGTCCAGGCGCCTAGAGCTGCTCCAGGTGCCCGGACTAGCTTCGTCGATAGGCAGGGTGCTAGGCTAGGCATCCTCGTGGTTCAAGCGCCCGGAGTTGCTCCAGGCGCCCGAAGTTGCTCCAGGCGCCCGAAGTTGCTCCAGGCGCCCGAACGACCAAAATTCGATTTGCTCGACGAGTTGGGGCACAATGATTGGCAGACGTACATTACGGTCTGGGTGCCCGTGGTGGTCCGGACACTCGGAGATGAATAACTTTTATCGGATCAAGTTTCGACGAGAGCACACCACATCATCCCTATGGGGGCACCTGGGGGAGGTTCCAGGTGCCCGGAGTGGAATATAAAAGGAGTATTCGACCAACACCTCAAAAACAATATTCCAATCGTCTTCCACTTTTGTGCGCTACTCAGAAAACGCTTCTACGATGCCTAAACGCTGCTCCAATGACCGAAGACTCAATTCTTTAAATTTATAGATCGTCAGTATATTTTATTTCAGTTCTTCAAAGAGTTGTAAATATTTACTTGTATTATTTAGAACTGATAGTGATTGCCCAACGAAAACACACTCACGTACAAGCCTTGGAGTAGGAATCGCCACAGAGTTCGAACCAAATAAATCTTGGTCGTGTTAGCATTGCATTTTCTTTTCTTTATTCCGCTATTGCTTATTTCTCGAAAGTTTTCAAGCCAACATGAAAGTCACGAGCGCTATTCACCTCCCTCTAGCGCAACGATCCTATAGGATACTCAATAACCAAGGTTCAAATCTTGGCGAAAAATCAAACAGGTAGTTAATCGTCGGTTCGACAATTTTTATGGGTTGAAACCGTACGAACCCAACCCCCTGCCCGGTCGATTATAGTTTCAGCCAAAGAACCGGGTCAAAGGATACCTAGCCTGTTGACTCAGTTATAGGCTCAGGCTAGGTCCGATTCAGACCCCGCCCACGATCGGGTCTTGTTTATCCCGTCCATCTCAGATCATCTAATTAATACTTAAAAAATATTCATTTTGAAACTAATCAAATCATTATCTCACTATTTAATTCACCTTTTTTTTAAAAAAAAAAATAAAGTAATGACATAGCCACTGAGTTAGACATAAACAAAAATAAATTACTATTCGTAAGGTTTTGTGTAATATTATAAAATAAAAAAGGAAAAAAATATCTTTAACTCTCTCTCTATTTTCTATCCAGAAACATTTTGCCCACCTATATTTTAAAAATAGCATTTAAGTCCCTTTCACCAAAGTCAAATGTGAAAAAAAAATTATAAAGGACAAATATGTCCTTGTCTTTTAGATATTTTTTTTGATAACCTTAAAAGGAAAAAAAATATATTAAACTTATTGATAATTTATGTCCATTTCTATTTCCTTTGTTGATATCTGAACTAATTCTAAACAATTCAAAACTCTAATTGATATTTTCAACATGTGCATATCTGCTGATTTACTAATTTAAATCAATAAATTATATGTAACCTCCAACAATATATATATAAAGATTAATACGTAACTATACGAATAAAATAAAATTATGTAGTTTAAAATGTATATTTTCTTCTACCCTGCTGCGCAGCCTTCGAATACAATGTATAATAATTATTTTCTTCACTTCTCCCTAAATTTAAAATTTTAGATCAACCTCTATGCACGATTATATAAGGTTCCGCAAAAATAGATGAAGGTATAATTTTCTTTTCTTACGTGAAGGCAAATTTTCTTCGTCTTCTTCGAACTCTTTTACTTTCTTATGCATGCATGCGAGCCTCACATCTCAGTTTATCACTAACTTGACCGTCGAAAAGGATAACACCGACAATGTCAATCCTCAGCTAACAAGTTCTGCTTTGTAGGACACCGATAGTGAACACACCGATAAATCGACATCAACCACAGATCCGAGCGAATGACGATGGACACTATCACTGGATGCTTATATATATTTTTTGTCATTTTATGTATATTTTTTTCCCTGTGTATACCGTCAATCCAACTAATCAATAATTCAAGAGCCGACTTTGAAGATATATATATAATTATTTTTCACATCAATTTAATATGTTTTTTTCTTTTAATATTATAAAAAAAATATCAAAAACATAAGGACATGATTGTCTTTTACAAATTTGTTCATATTTAACTTTGATCAAAAGAGGGTTAGGTGTTATTTTTTAAATAAGTGGTGCAAAATGTTACTAGATAGAAAATAAATATTTTTCCCTAAAAAGAATATAAGGACAAATTGAAAATTTTGGTTTGATTATTAGGGAGGAAGAGTGAGCATTTTGGTCTTTTTATGGATTTCTCATCTCTCCCTCATGTCTAGATTTTCGATGGGCTTTCCTTATCAACAAGGAAAAGCTAACGGATTCCACTTCTAGCTTGCTTGCCTTCCTTGGCGAGGTAAATAAAGAAGTGTAACACCGATTTACTCAACTCTCTCTTTCTCCCTCTCCAAAAAGGGTAAAAGAGCATCCAAATCCTCATAACAAACCAACTCAGTTCAGGATTGGACTGACTAAGTCGGAGATAGTAATTGGTATATACTTAACCAAACCATTTAGGGCTCAATTAGCGCATTTAAGTTTGTGTTGGGTTTAATATGAACTATCATGGACTGCCAAACATGGTTCACGAAGTCAGGGATTAGCGTTGGGCATGACCGCATGGGCTTTGGCCCTAGGTTAGGGTTGTCCCGGCCAATGGCATAGCCAGGTTGAATAACTGACCTGGGCTAAATAACCTAAGTCCAGCTCAATGTAACCAGGTTGAGGTCTAAAATTAGTGTGTTGCTTGCTTAGTTGCACTGTACTAGGCTAAAAAAGCTGGGCCTAACAAAGCCCAGCTCAGCATTGGAGGGAATCCCAGCCCAGCTCAGCCACATTGATCACCTTAAACTAATCCCAAAGTCCACATTGGCCACTGTCCTTCCCTAGTTTTGTTGGGCTGCACTGGGCTGGAGCCCAGTAAAACCCAGCCCTAGCTACGCCCTTGGTCTCGGCTGAGTCGGGTCATTTTTTTTATTTAAAATTTTTAAAATAAAAATAGATTTTGTTTTTTTTTAAATCATAAAATATTAGAAATTTTAAGAAATTGGAAGAAAAAAACATAAAAGGAAAATTTTAAAAATAAACAAATGAATAAACAATTAAAAATTTTAATTTAATATTTATTCTTTCTAATTTAAATTTAACACAATTTATATATGTATATTATATTTTTAAATAGAAATATTTATGTTGGTAATCTAACAACTTTTTGGTGTTCTTCTAGTGTTGTTTTTGTATTTGTACTTTCTTTCAAAATAATCAAGAACAATATAATTCTATTTTATATTGATCCTACTGGACGGTGAGCCCTACCAAGACGGTGAGGATGAGTCAAAAGTGCACGGGTCATTCTTAGTTTAGTCTTACTATATCATGTCTCGATTTCAAGTCAGATGTTGAGATCCCACCTTGCTTTTGTAGGTGCTCCTCAATATCTAATCAATCCTTCAAATACAAACATAACTCCAATTCATTCTCCTTCATACGACTCTCTTCTTATCCAATACTTATTACCTGCAATAAAATAAGACTTAAACAATATTGAGAATTGTTAATAGCGCAAACAATAATGGCTAAAACAAAGTACATAGGTCTAGTCCATGTTTTTTGATCAATCTAATATGTCTAACTCATTGTAGTTTCCTAAATTAATTTTGATAAATCTAAATTTAATATTCGAGGTTCCACTTAATTGAATTAGACAAGCACCTGTACTACGAAAGGTCGTATGAACTTTAGTCACAATGCTTTCGCTATCGTTGATCTTGTGTAGCGTCTGACCTTTTCACAACCTTGGAAGCGAAGAAAAAGATTAACTTAATTGAAAACATAAGAATAACATTTCAAAATTAATTTCCCATAGCTCTAATAATTGCAAGCGCTAAGTTATATATATATATATTCAAAATAAACTAATATATTTATTTTCGTGTATTTAGAATATATATATATATATAAACTAAAATAGATAATCTCTAACCCATAAATACCAAAAATAACATAAATACCATAAAATAGAAATGATTAAAAATAGTAATAAAATCTTTGAAAGTTACAATGAAGGCCTAAACATTATTTTTTGGGCCCAAAACTTGACAGTTACAAGTTCCCTAATAGTAAATGTAGATCTCTAAATTATGCACACATGAGATTCAATAAAACCTGATTTCGAATTCCAAGTCAAAAGTCATAGCCTCCGAAAGATTATTTTGTCAAACCCACATAATTGATGATATCTTAGCTTGTTAAGGTGAATCTGTCACGCCCTAGAGGAGTCCCTACCCGATAAACGAACAACATCTCCACTGTAACAATGACAAATGAAACCTGAATACATAGTCACTCGGCATACAACTCACACAACTGGAAATAAAACACAACAACACAGTTTAATATGCAACCCACATGGTTGGATCAATAATCACATAGTTGTATACACAGCTCACACGACTGAAATAGAAAATAAAATAATAAATAGCTCATATGTCTGTAACAAAAATCACAACAAAAAACATAGGATAGTCATACAAATTAAAATGATACAATGTGTGCCGACATAGCTTAAACACAACAAAATATCAAAAAGGGTAAAGTAGTCACATGACTGAACACCAATTACAATGCCAAAACCATAAGGAAAACATGCAAGAGGACCAAAGCGAAGTAAAGACTGTCATATGATGTGACGTGCGACCGGTAGCCAGGATACTCCAAGCGACTCCACAATCATCTACCTGCTATCTAAAAAACATAAAAGTACAAATGAGGTGGTGAGTGCGAGTGACTAAGCGAGTAATAGACAAGATAGTGCATGATCTATATAAAACATGGAGATCAAAGTATCTCAGTAGAGAAATAAGAACATAATCATATACGACATAATCAATGCATATAACCATACCTGACATAATAAATGCACATAACTATATCTGACATAATAAATGCACATACCCAATCTAGAACCCACACATATAGTATATTGATCAGTAAACTCACTAGGGATCAACAACAGATCTGCTTGTAACACCTGAGCAACATAACTAACAAGATATACATGTGTGATAAATAAACATTTATGAAGCATGACAACTATATGCAGCAATCATATCTCAAATAAATACAACAATTACAAGTAAATGCAGATATATCTCCAAAAGATGCACCACACATCATATGCATATCCATACACATGCATTATGGTCACTCTCGACCACCTCTCGTAAAATCACAACCCTTGTATGGTCGAGAGGCCGGATCCGTGACAACTATACTACCCTCCAGATACCACTATAGAGCGGCCGAGGTGGACAATTCGCTAAGTAGTTATTTAACTGCATAACATCAGGGTCTCTGACTGCTCACATCTCAAGCCCACTGACTACTGTACTACCCTCCTGACACCACTATTCTCAAGTGGACGAGGTGGACAGAGTATAACATTGAGCGACCAAGTGAGCAGGACAAGACTAGCTCCACTCCAAGTTATCACTCTCCCACAGTGGTCGAATGTGCAGCTAAAAATGACTGACGACTCTCTCACACCACAAGGTAGACAATGGTGATCAACATGCAGTGCAATGATGAATATGATGTAAATAATCATGATACCGACACGACCATCATTAATGCAACATCCCAATTATCATAAATACCTCCAGTACAATGATCCATATAATACCTACATCTATAGGCATGAGCAGATCCAATTGGTGTCTACTAACCAACAAATATAATTAGTAGCAATACCAGACACGTACACACTATACACGTATTCACCCTACAACGTAGGTATAATCAACACGATACCTCCAATATCACACCAGATACATAAGATCACCAATATAGGCATTATCAACATGATTCCTCCAATAGTACACATTAGATACATATACACACAATATAGGTACAATCAACATGATTCCTCCTATAGTAAACATCAGACATGTGTACACACATAATATGCAAATGGTCAGTCACATGGTAAACTCCTACAGCGCATATCAATTATATGTAGACTCAACATCATATGCATAATCAATATGTTAACTCAATCAATTAGACACCCCTTATAATACATACTCTACATGTGTATATATAATAGAGTATAGATATATCCAAAGTCAAGACTATATATGAAATAACCAGATCATCTCTAAGGTTAAGCATATAAGTATCAAGAAGGATATCAAACGAACAAATTTAAGGTATAGCAATCTAATCCATTAATCAAAACAACCATGCACTAAGTTCAATGAACTAAAGAGACCAAGGAAAAAATACCCACCTTTATCTGTCGATTGTGCTAAATAATTCTCACGTCGAGACGTTCGCCTTGAATCAAAGTCCTGCAAATCCATGACGTACATATTTAGTTAATTACATATGAATTAAATAGCTAAATCAAATCCCCAAATCTATTTAGGATAACTACAATCAAATACGTTCATTGATTAACCATCTAAACTAGAGTTAAACTAGTTTAACCCTAATTAATTATTAACTCCAACTAATATCAATTCCTTGAATTAATTAGATTTAACCCAACATTATCAACTCCTTAATTGATTCATGTAACAATCCACTTACTAACAAGTCAACTCAACATAAATCCAGCATACCTAATTCATCCAATTGATTAGATTAGGTTTAATCATATCATCCAACAAATCTAATAATCCTCAATCAACCGATCGTTTCCTCTTCCAATTCACATTCACATTTAGTAATTCATATACAACCAAACCTAGCACCATCATCAATTAACAAATCAAATCCAATGTAGAACTGAAATTCAACCCTATATAAATTTGATACACAACTTACCCCAATTTAACCCATAGATGCTTGAAGGAGAAATCCAATCGCAGCAGCAATAGAAGTGAAGCTCTCCCCTGTTAGCTCACAATTGGGGGTTCTTGCTACTAGGAAGGGTGGTAGGTGCTAGGTGAAGTTGCTGTCATCCAAACCAAGTACCCCAAATCAGCAATCTAACATTCAATCACCTAAATCAATTGCTAGGATTAGTGATTACTTCAAATTTGGCCACAAGGAGTGTGAGCACAGTGTCAATGACAATGCACGAAAACAACCGACAGTTCTTGCTCGTGGTAGGAGAGAGGCGGCGATGGTGTGAAGAGGTTGGTGGCTATCGCTATGGCCGGCGTTGGGCGATAGGGCAGCATCGACGATGAGGTGACTAGGGACAGGAGAAGAGGGTGGTGTCGGCTTTTGTTATCACAGCTGCAACTGCCTTTGGACCTAAGGACCGATGGCCAAGTTCAACACCGGCGGGCTGACTGGCCGATCATCTTCGACAGCGTCGGAATGAGCATCGACGCGAGAGAGAAGTGGTGATCGATCCACAGTGTCGGCAGATCAGGAAGAAAGAGCGACAATGAATCGAGGCTAGGGCTCGGAAGTGGCTGTAGTGCCTTGACCTAGTCGCGTCTGGCCACGATAGCTAGACACGAGGGGAGGCGGCGTGAGGGCGACGGATCGGACCAGCGATCTGTGGAGAAGATGAGTCGGGAAGAAGAAGAGGAGATTTGGAGGGAGAAGAAAAAGACGATAACCCTCGTCCCCAAAGCCCCCGCCAGCCGGCCCCCACGGTCAATACAAAGGAGGTAAATCACGGTAATTGTTGAGGAAAGTGGGTGGTGGGGGTCGAATGTTTCCACCATAGGGTGCAGGGGTATTATTCCTTTCCATCCCTATGAATCGAACCCACGACCTGGTGTTGGTACTACCAACCCACTTACCACAACAACTGAGCTCGTGAGGGTAAAACTATGTAGGGTAAACTTTTTTAAGTGACTGACCCCACCGCCGAGCGACCTCATACCCCAGAAACCCCCAAAGGGATTTTTTGAGGAGGCACAGTACCACTGTGATGCTAAGAGGACTCGAACGTGGTACCTCAAACAACATATATTTATGTTGCTAAGAGGACTTGAACTTGGTACCTCAGGCAGTAGATGTCATTGTGCTTGCCACTAAAAAGAGATTGCGTGAGGGAGGGAGGGAGGGAGAAGAATAAAGGGGATGGGCAATTAAAACTTAAGTAAATACATATAACCTTAGGTTAATTAATCTCAACCTTAAGTTAATTAAAACAATCAAATCCCAACTAAATGAGTATTCCAAACATGTTTTTTTCCTAGCCCAATAGATCCATCCTCTTAAATATGTCACACGCACTCCATTTAAATCTTAAATTTTTTTTGAAAATTCTCAGAAAATTTTATAAGGTTATTTCTCAAATAATACTTATTATTAAATTGACGTATCTTATAGAATCTTTTTGCTGCTCACAGTGTTGTGAAACTTTTGGTTACCAACATGTGACAATTAATGAATGTAGAAGCAAGTAGTGGATGTCAGGGGTAGTTCCCTTGTTTCCTTCCTTGTCTTACATGACAATCAATGAATGGAGAGACAAAGTAGTGAGTACCAAAGGTGGTTCCCTTGATGCCTTCCTCATCTTACATGACAATCAAAGAGTGGAAGAATGATAACGGATTGTTAGAAACCTTGGCCTCCTTAAGTTAGGCGAGAAGAAGTAGAAAGGTGAAAAAGTAAAATGAAGTGGAGATTTCCTTCATATATCTATATAACCATCAGGAGGGGTAAAGTAGAAGGAGGTTGGTTATCTTATTCTCATAAGTGAAGACGACTCTTTTACATTAAGCTTTCTCCTTGTTCTTTTCTTCTTCTTGTTCCACAACTCCTTCCAACAACTGACTTCAGCATCGGAGGGGTCGTGCCGATGAGCTAACCCAAGCGCTAATCCGTGTTACATCTTAGGATACTGGACCTCATAACTTGGAGGGCCAATTTAAGCTTTTAGAGAGGAGAAACCCGAGCAAGTAGAAAAAGAGACCATCAATTATATATAAAATATAGAAAATATAAAGGCAAAGTGAAAATTTTGGTTTGACTAGGGAGAAAGAGTGATGATTTCTTATCCTTTGTAGGTGCATTTAGGTCTTTTTATTACTTTCTCGTCTCTCCCTCATGACTAGATTTACGATGGGTTTCTTCCTTGCCAAAAAGGAGAGGCTACGGATTCCACTTCTAGCTTGTTTGCCTTACTGGGCGAGGTAAATAAAGAAATGTAACACCGATTTGCTCCTCTCTCTTTTCTTCGCTCTCCAGAAAGGTAGATGATAAATAGTTCCAAGATCCTCTTCCTTGTCGCTCGATGCACGTGCCATATATGTCTCTATGGACTGACACAATTGATTCAAGTAGGAATGTTACCACAGTTAAGCCTGAGATCGATTCCCAACGGATGTGAAATACCCTGTTGGTTGTCCTGCATGCATGCGCTACTATTGCTAGGCAAAACTCTAGATGATTTATCCCCTTCTAAGAAGTGTGAGGCAGCTAAGATGATTTCACCTTTTTTCTGTAGCTATACATGCCATATATGCTTCCTTTGCCACCTTATAGAGAAAATAGGTAAACGGTGTAAAAGAGCATCCAAATCCACATAACAAACCAACTTAGTTCAGGATTGGACGGACTAAGTTGGACATGGTATAGACTTTTGTAATAAAAGATTATTACGTTCACTCCAAACACTTCTCATAATCCGTCTCAAGGTTATGTGAAAGGAGGTAAATCTTGAAATTAGCTTATAGCCGATCGTCAAGTGCTAGAGGGTGAGAGGAGTTTTTATCCTAAGAGCATGCACCCGCCGAAAATTATTTCCTGCCCCATTGTAGTAAAATTGTCACCCACTAACCAATTGAGCACTCACGTGGGGACAAGACATGGTATAAACTTGATCAAACCATTTAGGGCTCGATTAGTGCATTTAAGTTATGTGTTGGGTTTAATATGAACTAACATGGGTTGCCAAACACGGTTCATAGTGGCAAAAGGTGATTCGTTCATCCCAGCACCTCTGCCAGCTTGTCCCTAGGCTAACAGAGAAGAGATAGATCATGAGTGACAACTGTATTAGGCAATTGAATTGAGCATGGGGGAAGACAGACACTCAACTACTAGTTAGGATTTGACCCTAATATCTCATGGTGACAACACCACTATACGCTAACCAACTGTTCATCCGGAGGGGACTATCAAACATAGTTCATGAAGTCAAGGGTTAGTACTCGGCATGGACTTTAGCCCTAGGTTAGGGCTGTCCTCGATTTAGCGAGACAATTTTTTTATTTAAAATTTTTTAAATAAAAATAGATTTTTTTTTTTGGAAAAAATTTAAAATAATAAAATATTAGAAATTTTAAGAAATTGGATGAAAAACATAAAATGAAATTTTTAAAAATAAACAAATAGATAAACAATTTAAATTTTAATTAAATATTTATTCTTTTTAATTTAAATTTAATACAATTTATATATGTATATTATATTTTTAGAAATGTTTATGTTGGTAATCTAAAAACTTTTTGGTGTTCTTCTAGTGTTGTCTTCATACTTTCTTTCAAAATAATCAAGAATATTTCCCTACCGAGACAGTGAGGTTGAGTCACAAGTGCACGGGTCATTCTTAGTTTAGTCTTTGGACCGACTTCGTCTGGATCTCAATTAAGATGTTGAGATCCCACCTCACTTTTGTAGGTGCTCCTCTATATCTAATCAATCTTTCAAATACAAACATATCTCCAATTCATTCTCCTTCAAACGACTCCTCTTCTTATCAAATACTTATTGCTTTCAATAAAATAAGACTTAAACACTAATGAGAATTGTTAGTATCACAAACAATAATGGTTAACACAAAGTACATAGGTCTAGGCCCATGTTTTTTGATCAATCTAGTATGTGATGTCTATGTTGATAAAATTAGTGTGTTAGTGGACATGTTTTAATTGAGTTAGTGGAGAGAAAAAAATAGGGTAATGGTTGTAATGTGGTGTTAGTGGGTTAATGAGTTGGCAAGTTGTGTTAGTGGTAGAGGATAATGGTTGTAATGTGATGTTAGTGGTTAATGTTGTGGTGTTAGTGGAGTTAGTGGATTTTTTAATATGTGTGATGTATTATTAGCCTATAAATAGGATATGTAATGATCAATGAAGGTGTGTGAAAAACTTATTTTTTATCCTCCTTTTGTCCTCGACTCGTCTATTTTTCTTATTAGTGGTATCGGAGCAAGATTTCGAAGAGAGTTATGTCTTCTGAAAGTTTTGTACAACCTGTCATTCATTGATTTGATAGTTACTATGACCATTGGAGCATGCTCATGGAGAATTTTTTAAGATCCAAAGAATATTGGATGGTCGTGATTTCTGGAGTAGCAGAATCGATAGAAGGTGTTGCGCTAACAGATGTGTAATTGAAATATCTTAAAACAAAGAATGATTTCTTCCAAGCTATTGATCGCTCAATCTTGGAAATCATTCCATGCAAGGACACTGCCAAAGATATCTGAGATTTTATAAAAAAGAAGTACCAAGGTACGATAAGAGCTAAGAGGCAGCAGCTTTAAGAACTTTGTTCGGAGTTCAAAATACCCCGAATGAAGTCAGGAGAAGCAGTTTCAGATTCTTTTTCAAGAACGATGACAATCATCAACAAAATGCAGATCCTTTGTGACAAGACAGAGGATGTTCTCATCATCAAAAAAAATTCTTCGATCTATGACACCAAAATTTAATTTTATTGTCTGTGCCATAGAAGAAGCAAATGATGTAAGTCTACTTTCAATTGATGAATTATAAAGTACATTATTAGTTCATGAGCAGAAAATCAATCAATATGAAAATGAGGAGCAAGCATTGAAGGCCTTATCATAAAATCACTCTACAAATGGTATAAGTGATAGAGCACGAGGAAGAGGTAGAGGTCGAGGAAGAGGAGGTAGAAATTAACAACAATGATCATGTGAACCAACAACAAAATCAACACCAGGAAAGCTATTTTCAAAGAAGAGATAGAGGACATGGAGGTCATTATTCTACAACTAATAGAACAAAGTCAGTAGACAAGTCTAATGTTGAATGTTACCGATGTCATAGGTATGACCA
>JBBMJZ010389027.1:0-14855 GCA_037833815.1 Zingiber zerumbet | reverse complement strand
CCGCTCGGCTCTACTGGCGTCCGGGAGTCGACGCATACTTGACCGAGCGGACCACCCGCTCGGCCACACGCTCGGACGGGAATGTTGCCTTCCTTGGTCCACCGTTCGTCCGAGCGGACAATTCGCTCGGCGCGTCAATCTCTTAAGTGGACCCCTGAGCGTCGGAAACCCGACCTGCGGTCGAGTTGTCCCCGCGCCAACCCAGACGCTAACGTGGCTGATCGGCTGGGTTGCCTTCCGTTCGGCCGAACCTTCACGCTGACCATGTTGACCTTGACCTCCACGTGCCTTTGACCCCGATATGTGTGGGCCCCCGTTCCTTACCACCGGATCATAATACTTAGCAATTATACAATTAATACAAGAAAAGTACTACAACATGATTCCATGTATAAGCAAGGTAATACAAAACTTAGCAAATTATATATATATATATTAAAATTATCAAGAATCATATTTAGGTTTATTTCCGAAGTCTTACAACAAACTAGTTGGCCAAGGCTAACATTGCAGCTAGGGCATATTTGGTCGACCAAGCTCACATCATGCCAAGTTCCTGGCCGCGAGCTTAGGCTTGGTCAAGCTTGCAGTAGATTTGTCAAAGTTGTCCAAGCTCGCAGTAGAGAGCTTAGGGTTGGTCAACCTCACGACCACGAGCTCAAATGCAGTTAAGCTTGCCACCACGAGCTCATGACTGGCTAAGATCACTGACACAAGCTTGCGGCAGGCCAAGATCGTTGCTGTTAAGTTAAAAATGAGAGGAGAGCGAAGGGAGAAGATCATATATGTACAATCACCGGAGGAGAGAATGTCGGAGATGGGAGGGCATGCACAATCACCGAAGGAGAGGACGCCGAAGATAGTAGGCCATGATTGCCAGAGAGATCGAGAATTGCCAGAGGAGAGAGCACTTTGGGAGATCGAGGCCGAGCGGTGCCTTAAATCCCGATATTAGCAATGGATTATTTATTCTGTTACTATATAGCGACGGATTGATTTATGTTGTTGCTAATATTTAATAGAGTAATAATATTAGCGACAGAAATAAATTATCCGTCGCTAAGTAGCGACAGAATTTAAACATCACTACTTTTTTATTATTAACAATTAAATTAAACATAAAAATATAAGTAGCGACAGAACTTTGAGTCCGTCTCACATTAGAGACGGAATCCTACTTCCGTCTCTAATATAGAGCCGTCTCGCTCGTTCTAAAACAATCCTCAAATTTGAGTCATTTTTGTTTCATATACAGAGCATTCTTTTATTTTTATTTTTAAATATTTACCGCAAGACTACATCAGTGACTTTGAAATATAGATATTTAAAAAACTATAATAATAAATATTGATTTGTCACAGTTAAATGTTATAAAAAATGTTCTCACGGATATCCAGTTAATTAGAAGGGTACATATTTATCAATTATTTTTTTTTAAAAAAAAAAGCAAATCAATTATTCCCAACAACATGCACTGAAAAAGTCCGAAAGGAATTTAAAGATTGTTTTAGAAGGCATCAGATCCTCAAGAATCCATTCACATGCTCAGTGTACAAAGTTTCTTTGCTTTTCTTTGGCCTTTTGCGAAGTCAGGAGGAAGAAGCATATATATAGGACAAATAATATAACTGCTAACAGTAGGTTGGTTTTCTTGACAAAAAAAGATAATTTAAAAAAAAAACATTGAATTTCCTAAAACAATTATAATGGACAATTAAAATTAATTATCAAAATATTAGCCAAGTAAAATGATAAAAAATGCAGCTCTTGGCATAAAATCATGCAATGGATGGTAGATAAGTAGCTCCTTAATTAAGGAAGTTTGATCAGCATCTCTCTCTATCTCTGGTCAAGAAACATAAAGAACTGAGAAAATCAAGTAATTCTGGATTCAGCTTCAAGTACAAAGAGACAAGTGACCGTACTGGAGCTTCTTAAAGGAAGCCAGTTAGCTACAGGGCCATTATTTCATTCTTCGGGGAATTTTTATTCTTTTGAGCTAAGAACGGTATATTAATTGATCTAAAAAAACTTGAATTTATTGAAAAAGGAAGGAAAGCAAGAAAGAAGACAAAAGCCATAGAAAATGAGAGAAATAAAACACTGAATTTTTATTGCATGCCTTCGAAGCTTAACTTAACTGTAAAGAGAAGCTTTCTGTTGTCTCTGTTCTACCTCCAGGATTTTAGGCTGCACTCCGTCCTACTCGGCCTCGAAGTCGAACAGAAAGGAATAACCCACTGACCACTACGAGACAAAAGAATCCTTCATTTTTTTTTCTTCTTAAATTATATAATAACACCTGACAATATATAATATATAGTTTAAATTTCTTTATGAAAAATATTTATACTTTTGAAACTCTTCTTAAGTTATATATGTTATCAGATCTAAATTTTTTTTAACATAAATTGGGAGTACATTTTTTAAATTTTTATTCTACTAATTTAAAATTTGACTATTCTTAATTTATATTGTCGAATTAAAATATAAAAATTTAAATATATTTTTGAGGTGATTCAGAAATTTTGTAGTCTATTAGTCAATTTTGTTCCAAACTTATTGATTGACATACACCATTTAAAAATTCAAAAGTGAAGTGTGATATTTTGTGAATCAAGAGAGTTCCAGGAAATACTTAAGATAAATTTTATCAAATCTTTGTACGTTTAGAAATTTACTATTCTCAATTTACGCTATTAAATTTAAATCTGAGACATAAATACATTAAGAAGATTTTTAAAAGTATATTGATTTTGATTTAAAATAATTTAGAGTTATTTATAGAGAAAAAGAAAGATATTTCAAAAATATGATACGTATTTGAGTATTACATGGTTCAATAATATATATACGTAGTTGCGTGTAACAAAAACATATATATTTTGTACATCCTTAGTTGAATGATTGTGGACGACATCTAACATGAATTATCAGATACAGTCAAAATCTATTTTTTTTAATCTTTGTCATTTATATACAATAATGTTTTCTCTTTACTTTTTTATTAAAATAAAAATTTTTCTTCTTTCTATTTTAATTACATACAACAATCACTATAGTCTTATTTTTAAAAAATAGTATCACCTTAGTGCTGATTAGGTGTTGCTAGTTTTTAAAAATCAGTGCTAAAATATTGCTGGTACCCAACACCATCTTAACGTTGATTTTTAAAAACTAACATTAATATGACGTTGGGTGCTAGTTTTAGGGTTTAGGGTACTGATTTTTACAAACCAATGCTAAGATAGCATCAATGTGAATAGTGCTGGTTTGATGGTGCCGACACGACCAACACCACCTTGGTGCCGTTTTGTAAAGTGATGCTGGGTGGTGCTGATTTTTAAATATCAGTAATACGTTGGTGTTGTTTTTTAAAAATTAATATCACAATGATTGTTATATATACCTAAAAAAGAGAAAAAAGAATTATTATATGTAGATGAGAGAGATTAACCAGATTTTGACTGTATAAAAAATAATTATATATATTGACACATTTGCCACAGTGCAATCATCTTTTCTCTCAATTATGAGCCGTAGCTTTACGCCTTTAGCCTCTCTTTTGTTAACCCTCGTGTCTCATGGTGTCAGTGCTTTATTCCACTCGACCAGTAAATTTAGTTGGCATCTCCAAGATTAAATTCTGCTTTCCTATCTAAATACCTAGACCTACGCTTGCCAACCCTACCTATAACCTAATTATTGTCATTAACGATAATTGTCGTTGATTATGCACTTCGACCCCTCAATTAAAGTTCCAACCCACTCCGTGTCTGAACTCACAGCCACTCCCCTTTCCTCTACTTTAACATAAAGCAAAAGCAATTAAAAAGAGCCAAAAGTCGGAAATTAATATTATATTTTTCTGAAAGGAAAAAAAAACACTCCAAAAAATAATTCAAAGAGGACGATTATTTAACAATCCAGAGAAAAAAGCACACGAAAACAAATTCTCCAACCTTTTCTTCACTACTCAAACAGTGTAGCAACATCAATTTTATATATTCGATTATTACTAATTTTTTTTCCTTTCAAGACAGCTCCAATAATATTTTGATGCATGCAGCAGATGATGGAGGGGAGAAGAAAAGGCAGCTCTGCTCCCACAAAATGGAGCTCCAACACCTCCATGGCTCTTCCTCAGCTTTCCAATTCTGAGATGTGGCTTCAAGATCGTGATCACGGCGGCCAAGATTTGCCTACAGAGTCATGGTGCCAACTTCTTCTGTAAGAAATTAAACTCTCTTCTTTAATTCCCTTAATTTTGTTTTTCAGTCATAAATCAGTTAGATCTAGGGTTCCTACTTTCGTTGTCTTAATTTGTTCAATCCAGCGGAGGGTTTGTTGGGGAAGAACTAGACCAGAAGAATAAGCTGCTAAATGAGCAGGTGGTGTGTCATCACCATCAAGTGCAGGGTGGTCATGGATCATCCTCATGGACACAAAACAATGTTCTTCAAGTTTCATCTCCAAGATCCTGTGTCACCACCAGTCTCAGCCCCAACAGCATGTTGGATTTCTCAGCCAAGCCCGGACACAAACTTGCAGATCACAACAACTCATCTGAGGTATTATATTTGAGCAAAAAAAAAAAAGAAGAAGCTATTTTACGATCATCATATGAAAAAGTTGTTTTCTGAAATTTCGTAGTATGTGATAATTAAGGGAAACAGCACAGAAACTGCTCCGGCTTTGAAGAGAACTAGGGTTCAAGGCTCTTCCTCTCCGAAATTTAGTACACTCAAGGTTGAGATATATATATACATATATATCACTTAATTAGCTTCATCAAAATCTAAATATTTTAATCAGATAAATTACAGGTGAGGAAGGAGAAGCTAGGGGATAGGATAACAGCACTGCACCAATTAGTGTCGCCATTTGGCAAGGTATCGAATTAATATATTGCATGTTTAATTGGTTGTAGCTAGATTATAGATTAAGAATTTTAACTGACCTGGAGTTGTTCTTTCTAGACTGACACAGCATCGGTATTGCAAGAAGCCATTGGGTACATCAGATTCCTCCAGAGTCAAATCGAGGTCCAATTCTCCACTCCTTTTCTTTCTCTTTCTCTCTTTAACTTGCACACTGAAAGCGAGCGAAGCGTTTTCTGTGATTTATAAAACAAAAAAGTTGGAGGTGCGCATGCAGAGTGCACGCAGTACAAGGGCAGGGGTAGCTAGTCCGATACTCGATCGTGTGTTGGTTTTGTTCTATGCAGTATATTTTACTGGCTTTATTGGTGTCTTGTAAAGCCATAAGGTTCGATCGATGGATCTCCATTCTTTAAAATATATATATGCATTTGTCTTTGTAGGCTCTGAGCTCGCCCTACCTGCACCAGCAGAAGCAGGCCGTGAGGCAACAGCAGCAACGACCAGTGAGTAATGAATAATATACATTATTATAGATTTTACATGTGTGCAAGTATAACAAAAAAAATATAGATTTTTTTTTTTTGTATTTTGATGTATATAGTTACACCAATATAGTATATGTAAATGCACTTAAATAACTTGCATATGCTGTATGAGTATGATAATTAATTAACTACTTTTATTCAAAAAAAAAATTGAAATATGTTTAGACATCCTGATCCAATTAATGAATGATGATATAATTACCTATATAGATCGGGTATGTTTATCCATATCACATCTGGATGATATCTGCCCTTGTTGAGAATTAAGCACTCATTACGTACGTACGTTTCTAATTGCGTATTTTATGCAGCTCTTTAATATTCAAAACAGCAGGAGCAAAAGCAAATCACGACATGATCTGGTTGCTACTCTCGTTATATTTTATATATACACTTTGATTAAATTGGAATGTAAGTATATATATATCAAGGGATCGATTGTTTAAATTATTTAACAGGGAAAAGATGGTGATGGTGAGGAAGATGAAATTAACGAGGACCTGAGGAGTCGAGGGCTGTGTCTTGTCCCTGTGTCCTTCACCATGCACGTAGGAGGCGACAATGGTGCAGATTTCTGGGCTCCTGCTCTTGGTGGAGAACTCTGATCATAGATGGAGGAGGAGGGACTCCATTATTCTAATTATTTACATGGAAATTAATTTTATGAGCAAGTAATTTGCATGCGTGCGTGCATGGAGGCTTGCAGTACGTAGAGGAGTGGATAGAGGTGGCCTGATGGGGGAGGGCATAACATCGTTCGCAGTCATTCTGATAGCAAGCTCTGCTCTCAGTGAATTGAATATAATTAAGGTTAAATTAATCATTTAATTAATTACATGAGATATATATATACACACACTTGCCATGGCATTTGGTAATGTCATTGATGTATATCAGTTATGATATTGATCGACACTAAGAAGTTAATCCCCTTCTCTTGTAATCGAAACCATTATTTTATATTGTGATCTATCGATCAACAATGAGAAGTTACTTGATAGAATTATGATATTTTTATGTTCTTATTATTCAGTTTGCATTAATTACTGACTGCTTGCCAGTTAAATCATTCATTTTTTTATTATGTATAAAGCTTATTAATTATTTATTTATCAAAAAAAGGTTTAATAATTATTTTATAATTTAAGGATTTAATTTAACAAGAACAAAAAAAAATCGAACCTGCATTTTTTAAAAAGAAAAAGGAAAACGAACATGCACTTCATTATTTTAGCCCAACATACACATCGAGTAAAACAGAGCATGCACGAGTAGAGTAGCGCAAATGAGGTTTCTTGTTTAATTTGATGCCAAAGGTAATTTGGTTTCATGTTTAATGCAAGATTCAAAATTGCCAAACTACAAATTTTTGAGCAGCTAGCTGATAATTCAGAGTTAACTAATGTTGCAATGCTTGAACTGAAACATGATTCAAAACCAAATTTGCTTTCCAATTTATTAATTTTGAAGCATTTATTACGAGGGTCTTTGTTATTCCGATTAGATAGAGACCTAGGATGTGTTACACCAGTCCCTAGATCCAAATGACGAGCAAGATGAAAAAGCAATTGAATCCAAAGTATCTAGTCTTAGTCGCGTGTAAGCTTACTACAACAATCCACTTTTCGTACCCTTTATAGAGCTACGATGACAATACCTAGAAATTATAAAATTGATGCGAGCTACCTCAGAATTAGTTGGAGGCACTTGGTCTGAAACAAAGAGTGGGAGATAGTTTCATTCATTCACTATTTGACTAACCAATAACACATCCTTGATGTCGATGGGTAGATGGATCGCCAACTGATATTATTGTCAACTCATGGTCCTCTGGCGAATTACATGCGAGCCCTTGACTGCTGGGATTCTGATAAGTTTATCATGCTCTGAATAAGAAAAAAAAAAAAAGAGCGAAATTAGCCCCACGGAGACAGGTATGCAAGCAGGTTCTATCCAAAACAAAAAAAACAAAAAGATGCCAATGGAGGAGCATGGTTTAAAAATTCCATTCCATGCTGGCTGAAGAGTCAACAGGCATATTGTTACTCATTAACCAACTGGCAGAACAAATCTGAAACCCTCGATATGAAGAGTCGAGCTTTAGATGTCATAGCCTCCACAAGTGACCATGACAAGACTTCTGCAAGCAACTACAATGGCTACAGAGCTTCCGCGAGTAATAAGAACTGTGACAATGAATCTTTCGCTGGCATAATTCCACAACTGTCGGCATGTCCAACATGACACCAAAATACTATTGGTACAGCCGATGACTGAAACCCTAGCTCAGAATCATATTTCAAACCTTTGATATGAAATATCTATAACTACTGCAAATACATCTTGTAAATCTTGGTCCTATGTAAATCATGGTTAGTTTCCAAAGCATGAAGAGTATACGAGCAAGGTTTTTACCAATGGCAATCTTTTGACGGCTCTTTCTTCCAAGTATTTGCACGGTTTGAAGAAGCCACCATACAGCTCAGTCCATTTCTTGAGTTTGGCATATATGTAATCAGAACCAACCAAGTCGGCCCAAAATACAATACCACCCCTTCAAACAAAAACCAACTATCAGAACACAACCATCTACGGATCTACCATGTCAAATGATCATTACATGAGTCCACTTTAAGTTTACCATCATAGTGTATGTGAATGGATATACATGTCCACATAAATATATCAAGCAAACATATACACATGCACACAGAGATAGACAGAGCAAACGTATGGGAATAGTTAACTCACCTGTATCTGGGGAAACTCATTCCAAGAACAGATGCAATATCAAGGTCGGAAGCTCGAACAACCACCCCTTCCGCCATGACTCTGCAAGCCTCATTCACAACTGGAAAGAATAACATCTCCAAAACTTCTTGGTCGCTTACAGTAATAGGCTATAATAAAACAGTATAAAAATTAAACTTAGTGATGAAGAACAGAGAATTCGCATGGAAGTATAAATATGTAGTAAGCCTAGTCAACTGAATAAATAGAATGGCGTACAAGGAATGCACTGTCAATAATTCCTAAAGAGGTCAACCAGTTAAGGAAAAAATGTGAATGGATAAGTTCAAACACAGTCTTCATTTGCCCCCCCATGAAAACTTATCCAGTATACTTTGAATGTTATCCTGGTATCGTTCAGTCTTATTTTGGCTGCTATGGTTACCAAATTCCTAATATTTACAAGCGTACAATGAAAAACAAGGAAACATCATGGGCTGACAAAAAAAACATAGAAAAAATTATTGTAAAATATTTTCTATGCTATCATTTAAGCTTGTAGAAGAAAAGAAAGAGGAAAAATCTAACAACTTTATTTGTCAAAGATTAAAATAAATAAATAAATAAATAAATAAATAATGTTTTTTAAAAGAACATTTTTAATTTATTTTTTTAAAATAAATTTGAGCTTCATTCCAATGTTTGTCACTTTATTTTCTTTATGATTTTCTTCTGTCATATGAAAGAGACCCTTGCTTCGAATCAGAGATTATAGAGTAACCATCAGTGTTATTGAACAAAAATGCCCTGACATCATCAATTGATTGTAATGTGTAGAAATATTTATACACGTTCAGTTTCTTACTCTGCTCAATCCCTAATCGATTTTTAAGGGCATACCTATTTATCATTCTATGGACTTTCCCTCATAAACATATTTACTGGCTACAAATTCCATGGGTGACATCTTATATTGCTGGACTAGCAGGGCAATGAACAGTTATTTTAGTTTCAATATCACTATGCTAATATTTATACATGCACACATATTTACAAATTGAGATAGAAGGGATTGAATACCTTTCCACCAGGCATGGCATTGGCAAGCCTACTAGATTCCTCTATGATAGCTTGCACACTTGGGTCAGGTTTAGGCTTCTGTCCCTTTTCATATATATAATAACCCTTGCCATTGCTTTTGCCTGCCAAGAAGAATGGCTCATGAAATGCTTAAGAAATTACAAGCTGATGGAATCTTTAGGATGAACGAGACAGATTTGTACCATTGCGCCCACTTTTAACCAGCAATTCAATCAAATTAGTCTCAAATGTACGTCCCCTGAAGGCAGAAGCATATATATCTTTCACTGCCAAAGCCACTCCATATCCTGCCAAGTCTTGTAGCCTGTTCAAATAACAGATAGGAAAAACTCAAGAGGAAGTTATCACACTGGTAAAGAAATTATTTCATGAAGGGAAACTGACAAATACCCAAAAGAGAAGACAAACAACACCATTTTAGTTTAATAATGATTCTTGTGGTTTGAAAAGAGGAAGCACGATTGTAGAATTCATCTCAACCATTGCAACGCTTTGGCAAAATCAGCAGGCAATTAATATGAAACCTTTTTGGTTGGTTATGCACTAAAGAGGTTTGTTCCATATATGGTGGCAATATGTAAGATGTTATATTTCTATTCCAATTTCTTGCTAAATTATGATGAATTCAAAACTGATCGGCCAATTATTTTTTTCCTCCCTTTCCTATTTTCATCTGTTCATTTTTTAGTAATAGATCTATGAAGTAGTCTATAATTTCAAAGATGAAGTCTAAAAACAAGTACTTTCATTACACACACAAATGACCTACCCCCTTGAATGAAAGTTTTCCAAGTAAACAATTAGCATAAGCAATATGTACAAGGCTATAATGTTATAAAGAAGGTGAAGAGTTATATCATATTTGAACGCCAAGACTTTCGGGTATATGTATATGCATGCATGTATCTTCATATTACATGTATGTGCATATGGACACATCTGTGCCTGTTAATAATAATGGCCATATTACCACTTATAGAAAGTTAAGTTTTGCTGACAGAATAAAAATAAAAAATAAGAGAAAAGAAGAAAGCTGTTCTTATTATCACTGTTCATAAAATAGTGCTGTCATTTAAGTTGAAATTTTCAAAATAATTAATGTTAATATAGAATTGTAAACTTACTGAAAAGGACCAATTGGCAAACCAAAGTCTGTGACCACCTTGTCAATTCTAAACAAATTCACACCTAGATGGGCCAATAAATGCGCCCCTTGGGTATATGGAAAAAATGTACGGTTAACTGCAAAGCCTGTGCAGTTTCCTACCACAACAGGAACCTTTTTTATGGCTTTCCCAACCGTCATAAGATCAAGGATTACTTGCGGGGATGTCTTGTCTGTCCGAACGATTTCCAGAAGAGGCATCACATGAGCAGGACTGCCATATAAGATATAATACAAATGGCTAGTCAGATTCTTCAATTATGCATATGCATAAACATGATTGATGCAGTAAATAACAAGGTCATATAAATTTTTGAAGAATATTCAGTTGCAAATATGGGCAGTGAAAATCATGGTGTAGATTCCACTTCAATTCTAACAGGACTTGATGTAAGAAAAAATATTCTTGAAACAATAAAGGATAAGATTATTAAGCTCATAAAGTTTGGCATTCATGGGAAACATATGCATATATGTATACAAACACACAGGTAGTTAAAAAGAAGCTCTACATGAAATTTATTTTGAATATGATTTAATTTGAAAATATTAACTCCAAATGGAGCCTTATTACTTGAAAACTAATCAAAGAAGATTCATCTGCTCCATAACATAAAGTTGTTCCTGTGAGGTAAAAAAGGATTACACTCTCAAAATATGTTCGTTCTCCTCCTTAGTGTCCAAACCAAGGAAAGCTTTGCCTGGAAATCAGGTACCCACAGAGAACTACCACAATATCATTGAATAACAATATCATTGAATAAGGCAGAGATTTGGCACAAGCAGAGCTTGAGAAGGCCTGGGATAGTAAAGACACGGAAGTTTGGAACAAGCACATAGGCAAAGCTCAGGATGGAGAATGTTGAAGCTAAATATCTTCATGAGGATTTGCATGATGATAGAGGAGCAACGGATGGATGGTGCATAGAGGTGCAGTTGGAAATGAGGATAATAGCAAGCTCGAGAATTGACGCCAAAATTGAACAATAATGAGTGACTCGACAGAGCGAGATCTATATAGCTTCGATAGTATGATATCTATCTATTAATGATTTTAAATTATAAACACTAACAGTAAAAATAATTACATGAAGTTTTTTTGTACAATGCCTATTTACTAAATGAACCAGAATAAAGTGTGCTCATCTTCCAAGTTTAGCCTAAACAAGACCTATTGTGAAGTCTGAGAGACTACAGCAATTTGGCAATGGGAAAGAATTCGATTCATACACTAACCTAATATAATTATAATTCAACCAGTGAACTTGATAGTCAAAGTATGCTTTTGATGACAGATAACTGCTAGTATTTGATGCAACAAAGGCAGATCAAAAATAAGATTTGTAAAAGTGGTCTTTGTAACTCTATGTTTCTAGTTTGTCATTTTTGTCAAGGATTTTCACACAGTTGTTTATTTTCAACAGAAATTCCTTAAATAATCCTCTATTGAACACAAACTACTGCAAGACCAATTGTCACCAACCTGAAAAAATGAGCCCCAACAATTCGATCTTGAGAATGAGTCTTGGCACCAACAATATTGAGATCAATGGTGGATGTGTTTGTTGCCAAAATGCAATGTGGAGGACACGCCCTTTCTATATCAGCAAATATTGACTGTTTAAGTGCAACCTTTTCAATAACAGCCTACAAAATCAATGAAGATAAGATTGTAAAATAAGAAAATTAAATATAAAAAAATTTGAGATGTAACTATTAAGAGACAAAAATGGTGGCGGCAGTGGGATGTGGACAAAATAATTGGTTGATTATGATACCTGAATTAACTAATCGTAAAAGGAATTCAATTATTTAAAACCTCAAAACAAGCTTAAATGTGATGTGTTATTATGATCTGCAGTACTATCTCGAGAATTCAACAGGTAAATATTTTAGGACTATAATAGCGATGAAGATCACAGTGCTTGTTTCTCCCAACAAAGGAGATTTGACAAGTGCCAAGAGCACAATTTTTTCATTTTATTATATAGTGAAAAGAAGGTCAGAAGCTTCTTTAAGTTTAGATGATTGCTAAAGAGGACTTTTTGCAGAGGGAAGACATACAGTGTAATTAGGTTGCAACAGTCTCAGATGCAATCCTGAGGGCAGGATTGGAAGACAGCAGACACAAATAATTAACATTTGAAGATATATGGGACACGTTTGCGGTTCAAATGACAAAGCTTTAATTGTTACAGGAGTTATATGAGATGGCGTGCACTACAAAAAGAGTATTTATTGTGAGGAAGAGAAAGTTGACGTTATGAGGATGCAAATGGGCACAAGACAAAATAATCACACGCTTTTTCTACATCTCACTTTGTTGCAAATAATGTGAATGAAGATTCATAGATTAATAAAAACACTAGGTTGCAAACGTAGTTCCAGCACCATGCATTCAAGTTCAAGTTTCTTACTATCCCAGCTGAAACTAATTTCTACCATATTCGGTGATGGCCTAAAAAAAGTAAGTCACCATGCATATCCACTCCAATTTATTGGAGTTATCAACTGTTGAAATATCCTTTAATTTAATTTATAGAATGCTAATCAAATCAACTAGGAGTCAGAAGAGTGACCTCGATAACCATGTCAACATTCTTGAACTCTGAGTAATCTAAAGTACCCTTAACAAGTGATAATGCTTTGTTCATTTTCTCCTGAGACAATGAACCTTTCTTCACAAGGCCTTCAAGGTTAGCTGTAGATGCAACACGGGAAAATTCACTTAGTATAATTAAACTATCATACTCATGAAGGAAAAAATGGAACTATAATGGTGACATTAACAGCTAGCCCTGTATCAATATTTCTCTTAATCTATATGTACAGCTGCCGCATACTTGTATCAATATTTACAAGCTTACTTTGGATTGTTTTCAGTCCCTTCTGAAGAAAATTAGAATCAATCTCCTTGAGGATAACAGACGTATTACTTAAGATAAGGGCAGTAGCTATTCCAGAACCCATTAAACCACCACCAATAACAGCAACTCTTTTTATTTTCCTTGGACTAAGCCCAATATCAGTAACATTAGGTACCTGTTCAAGACAGTTAAATGACAAAAATGTAAATCAAAGCTACAATTAAACAACAAACAAGGATATTGCTCAAAATGTAAATCATACTACAAAATATTGTCTTTCCCTCTTTAATTTGGTACAAGCACAAAAATGATTATATATTGCTCAAAGTATGTTTCAATGCTTCAATTTTGATTTAATCATACACCAAACGATGACACTCCAAAGAGAAAAAGAAATGCTGTAAAAAATTTAGTTCAAGCCAATTCACAAATTAAAGAGTAAGTGCAGCAGTATGAACTGGAGATACATCATCAATGATTTTGAAAATTAACTAGTTTGAAGAATGAAATGCATAAAGGCAAAGGTTGAAGAATGTATTTGACTCTTTCCACATTATCTACATGCAATTTTAGGTTTGTATTGTGAAAAACACAAGCCTCAAACTATAGGAACGGCAGGGAAGAATGTTAATTACATGGAACCAAAGCACTTCAAGTAAAAAGAAATAGAAGCAAAATTACCTTCGATGTAGTCCGTTGTGCAAAAAAGACGTGAACAAGCCCTTTTGAGGTATTTGAAAGCACCAACTCCTTGAAAACCTTTGCTTCCTGATATTGTTTTATCATTAGACAAGGAGAAAATTAGTATCTAATAAAAGTTTGAGGACGGTATCCTCCCTTGAAGTTGTGCAACAGTTTTCCTTTTTATTTTCAAGAGGAAAATGTTATATTGACATCATAAGTTAGTTGGTTTTTCATGTCACAAAGTTTGTCATAGTATTTAACAGATCGCTCAAAGAAAAGAATTAACCTGATCAAGAACTGAGGTTCTCATTTGTTGACTAGCCTACTTCTAACTTCAGTACACTATAAGTACACAACAATTATAATGTATGCTGACCAACAAAATAAGATGTAATTAACAGTGTTCTGTGTACATTGAACTGACAACCAATTATCCAGTGGCCATGCACATTACGTTACATACTGATTTAAGAGTCACATGCATACCTTGAGCACACCGGCATATCCACCGAACTTTACACCTTCCTCAACTGAATCAAGGCATGCTTGGTGCTGCGGCATATTAGGAGCTATTTTCTTAACTTGTTTCCTAGCGGCTTTCAGTATTTCATTAGCTTCAGAAAGAGAACCAATTTTATCTGTCCTATGAAGAGAACTGATCCATGGTCTACGCCGTTCAGCAATTTCCAACGCCCATACTCGTGCAACTTTGAGCAAATCCTCAGATGAAACAATAGCATCAATGAGACCATACTTCTCCCCTTCTTTTGCTTTGATTGATTTTGATTGCTAGATTGAAGCATTAGTAATAAGGCTGTAATCAGTAATTCACTATGCCAGTTATAAATGAAGTAATATACATAACCAATACAACACAGAG
>JBBMJZ010389018.1:0-14855 GCA_037833815.1 Zingiber zerumbet | reverse complement strand
TTTTTATAAAATTTTTAGAAAACACGTGGGTTAAAAATATTTTATCCTAAATTTTATTTCAGTATATATATATATATATATATATACCCTTTCGTGTCGTATTGAAAAGAACAATATCAATGTAATATTGAATTTCAAAGAATGTATTTTAAAAATCAATTACAGTGGTCTTAATTTTAAGATTTATAGAGTATCATATTTATTTTTAAAAATTAATATTACAGTAGTACTATATTTTTGAAAATCAATATCACAATGATAATATTATTTGAATACAATATCATAATAATTGAGGGAAGGGATAAATGAAAAATATAACCATCTTTAAATGTGATATTTAGTTGATTGCTTATTAATTTGATTAATTTTTTCAATGGTAAGATAGCTGGGATGGTGAATCATCTATAAGTACTTTTTAATTTATTTGATTAGTAGGTCAAAAAAATTTTATCCGACTGAATCCTATGACAAATACTTGCCAATTAAAAAATAATAATAAAAAATAAAACCCCCGAGTCTCCTCATCCACCCCTTCTCATATCTCTCATGGCAATAAATAGGACTATAAATAAGTCGAGCCGAGTTTTAGGGTGTTCAAGCTTGTTTGATAAGGTAATCAAGCTAAGTTGAGCCGAGCTGAACCAAGTTTTTGGAATGATTGCTCAAGTTTGGCTTGGTTTATTTTTTATGAGATTGTGCCTGGTTCATTTAGATATTATCGAGCTCTTAATTCAAGCTTGACTTAAGCTTGGTTTGAGCTTGGTTCATTTAGATATTATCGAGTTCTCAATTCAAACTTGTTGATTGTTTAAACTTGTAGTTATTTGATTGATTATTGAACTTGATAATTCAAATTTATTTATTTATGTTATTATATTTTATTAGTTATTTCGCATATTGATAAGAGGTTTATTAATTAATATGGTTCGTGAACATTGTTTATGAATGTTGTTTACGAGCATTGTTCACGAACGTTAATAAGCTGAACACATATGTGCGCAACCTTATTTGTTTAGTTTAATAAGTTATTCAAGCTTGCTTGTTTAATTGATTTTGTATATATTGAACATAAATAAACTTTTACCAAGTTAAACACTAAATTTGATCCTAAATACTTGGCTCATTTACAACCCTAGTAATAAATTCCAATAGTGACATTCTTTATCGGGTTACGGTGTCAATCTCTTTAATCCAATAATAATGATAATTATTTTGAAGACACTAATAATAAAATAGACTTCATAATTGAACGTGTCAATAATACATAGTTATAGTAAAGAAACTTAAAAAAAATATGAAACCGTTATATCAAAAGCCCCCGAGCCGGTCTTATGGATACAGAGAAACTCTAAGGTTGTGAGCTATGTGAGTTGATGAACAAGGAAGTTAAAAGATTTGATTTATGGGTAGATAACAACATATTATATATAAATATAATGAGAAGGGTGTTCGATTGTCATCCAAGTACTTACAGTTTGATTCAAAATTTTCTTTTAAATAAGACGTGTAATTAAATAATGCTAGATTTTTTAATCGCTCGCCATGAATACTTCCTGATTTAATTTAGTGACCGATGAAAATTTTTGGTTGGACTGAATTCATCATCCCAAATTCAAATCTGATTAATTATTTTTTTTTTTCCAATGAGAACCTTGACCGACGGGTGCTTAGGCAAAGGGTAAAACAGGGGATCGAACAGTTCGATTGTCTGTTTGGATCTAAACCCGATAAGGCTAAAAGTGAGAATGGGCTTTTAATTTTAGCCCATTTTATCCGGATTCAAAATTATTGCTTTCTATTCTACACTCTGAATTAGTTAATTCGAATCCATTTAATTTTGCTGTTTTTCAAATTATTTCAAAAATCTAAATAATTTTTCAAAGATATTAAAATATTTTTTTTATTTTCCATTTTTAGCACCAACAATCTCAGTCAATTGATTAGGTAAAAAGTCTCATGGTCGAATAACATTCTCTCATATCTTCTTTTCTTATTCTCATATTATTTCTGAAATTAAAACTCTCAATAATTCCCTGATATTTATTTTATTTAACAAAATATTTTCAATATTTTTTGTAATTAATTGGCCACACAAAAGCCCAAATAGTTTGATCCAATGATCAACTAATCACAACTCTAATTAACTTTTATGTACATCAAGTACATAACCAAAAGCTAAGATTAATTTATAAATTAGTACATTTTTTATTTTGAAATTTAATTTAGTTATATGAAATTAAATTGATCGGTACGTAAAATTTATTTACTGAAAAAAAAGAATTATTCTTAAGTTTCAGTAAAATACAAGCTAAAACATCACACCCCTATAATTCATTTTTTAAATTAATTATAAAAATGTATATGAAAACTTTCATATCTATATTTAAAATCAATAAATAAATGAAAATGGTACCATCTCCTCTACAAAACATTTTCTATAGATTATCTAGTTGTAAATCTAGATGATCAAAATGCTAAAAAATGAATCTTAAAGATTTAATTAATGCATATCTTTTTAGAAATGTAATTAATCATTAATATATAGAAAAATAATTTTTAAAAATTAAATATGAAAATATATAGGAAAGTATATAATCGACTCAAAATAGTTTATTCTAACTAATCAGATTCTAACTCGGCAATATACTTCGAATGATAAATAGACCATATTTGTAATCATCATTAGTAGATTCATTAAAGAAAAAACTTATATTCTCTTCTAATGTACAATATTTGTACCCCCATTGAATGATATAATTTAAATTCATGGAATTTTGTTAAATTAAAAAGAAAGAACAACCAGATGTACTGGATTGGGAAAAGAAAAGAAAAATTCTTGGAAAAGCTAAAAAAAAAAAAAGATTCTAAATACACAAAGAATGCTTTACATCAAGTACTATCAAAATACAGTGCTTTGCATGACAACAACATTATCTTGTGTACTTTTTAAGACTTGATTCCATCCTTCAAACACAAGAACCCTCATTTGCTTTCCTAATCAATTGATAATTAATTAATTATTCTTTACAAAATACCAACTCATTCAAGAAAAACTCAAAGCTCATTAATGTTGGAAATTAAGAACAATTAGTTAAATAATCAAAGGGCTACACATAGATTATATAGCTTTTAATTACTAGTTGGAAAACTAATGATGGCATGTTGGTCAAAGAATCTTTTGCTCCTTCCTAGTCAATATGAGCATCCAAGGGGTAGCTTTCTTAGTTGGGTCTTAGCAAGTGGTTTTTTCACTCATAGAAGTTATGAAAGTTGCCTCGCATGATTTGTGATTTCACTCTTTCTCTACGAGTTGATGGTGTTATATTTTAGTCGAAAAGTAAATGTGTTAATTGAAGTTGGACCACCCAAGTTGCCCCCTTTTGTATATATGAGAAGAATTGATGTTTTGAGAGGTAATTGAGTGAATTAAATGGTTTTACTAAAATAGCATTGAGTAAAAATGTTGTGGTTTTTTGACATGATCTATTTTTTTTTCAACTTTTATTTTATGAATTATCTATTTCATAGGTAATAGATTGAACTCCACTCCACATTCACTAGGTTTTCTTTCGACTAAATAGCCTTCTTCATCATTGTGTAGCCCTAAACTTTGGTTAAAATTGAAAAATAAAGCAACAAAGGTGTCAAAAAGTTGTCATTTCTATGATAGTGTGAGACTACATGAAGCTCCATTGACCGTGTGTTGGTAAAACATCATGGAACAAAGATGTGCACAAAAGTCTAATCATTTAACATATACCAATCATGTCATTACTTAATATGCCCAATAATTACCTTTCCCCCCTAAAAAATTATTAGAATACAAAGTGTACTCACACACTCTAATCAACTAATCTAACCCTATCCTAAAGGCCGACAAAGAATCGCATTACTTCATCTCTTCATCTAAGGGCATCTCTTCCTCTAAGGGCATGTAGCCTTTGTATAAAGATGATATTCCCAACTTAGAGAGGTATTATTGCAATCTACTAGTACTACTACTACTACTTCTTCTTCTACTTCTATATTAACTTTTTCATTTCCTTGTAAGTTTTTATTAGTTGTCGGCATAATTTACTTGAGAATAGGTCATGAGTGTACATGCTAGGGATCTTTTAGAGATCTAGTCCAAGAACAATCAATCAATCTAAAAGATAAATTTTAATTGAGAGAAATAGTATAGTAGTTAAAAATAATTTTGATGCAATGTTAAGTTTTATTAAACTAATTCTATATTAAATATGTATTTTTTTAGTTGGGCCATTTATGTAAGAGCATTTACTATAATACAAAATTTTGTTTTCTTTGTGCATCTCATGACCATGTAAATATTCATTTGTAGCTTGTGTGTATGATCTTGGACATAATTAACTTTGTTCTTAACTTCAATTATTCATCTTTTTTTTTCTTTTTCCCTTTATCAAAAATAGTACAATTTTTAATTTATTTGAAATTTTAGTAAACAATCTTTTCAAAAGATAAAAAAAATGCAATCTCTTACTCTTTTGACCAACAAGAACCTTTTATGCTTCCTTTATAATCATTCTCTAATTTTACATCATCAAAGCATCTTTGGCAAGTTTTGCTTATAATTCATTTTATGGTTGTCTTCAAGATTACATATTCTTTATTATTATTATTATTATTATTATTAAAGAAAAATTCAATTAAAAATTTTAAAATGACAACAAGTCACTTCTTCAAAATAATCAGCCATTTGGATTAATTTATAACATCCTTTATTATAAATAGAAAGAAAGTAATTTGTTTGAAATATGCAATCCCTCATAGATCAATTAAATAATTACTTTTTAAGTTAAGCAAATAATACTAATGCTTTTGTCGATTATCTGTAATATAAATTTCAAATGTTGATATTATATTAGTTGCATGATAGAATTATCTCCTATATGATAATATAGTTTTTTATTTTAAAAAATGAAGGATAAAATATTATTTAGTTAACAAAGCATATAACATTATATTTATGCTAAATCATGCCCAAATCATTTACTTACATGTTTTACAAAATATTTTCCCATTTGAAATTTGCACCATGTAATGTAATCGCAAGATTGAGATTTATTTGCATTGGAAGTCTACAAAATTGCATGATGGTTGAGTATTTTGTTACAACAAAATGTTCAACTAAATTAAATATTTCAAAATAAAATTAAATAATGCCATTATGTGAGCTTTGATTGGGCTGGGAAATTATTCCAAAACTGGAAAAAAAAAATTGTCCTCTTCATCTTATTTCTTTGAAAAAAACACTCTCCATTGCCCTTTTTAATAGATTAATAGTCTTTTGTTGCACCAATATTTTCAGTGTCATTGTGAAAATTTTAAGAGTTATTATGTATCAACTAGATTGGTTGAGCCCCCGAACAATGGTTTAGTGGTAGGGTATCTTTTTAGTTTTTAGATATTACTAGATTCGACGAATTAACGGATGAATTTATTTCCATGAGACATATATGTCTGATCACCTTTCAAATTAATCGGAAGATATATGATATCAACTAAAAAATCTAGATTAATTAAATAGTTTATTAACATGACACTACCTAAGAGAGTGATGACAAGAATCTAAGATCCTGAGAGCCCTTCAATTAAATATGCCTGTAGTTAATAATACTCAATGAAATATATATATAATAATAGAAAGCAAAATTTATTATGATATCTATATTTTTTTAAAATTTTATATTTTTTTTTTTGATATTTCTTATAAAAAAATGATAATTCCATAAGAAACTCTGTATCCTTTGATTACGACCCCATTTGGAGAAAATTTTTTTATAAATAAGTCATAGCTGAGAATCAAACCATAGGTGCCTAGGTGACAACTTAAATGTCTTACCACGGTACCATAGTCCAGAGACTAATATTTCTTATAAAAATTTAGAAGGATAGTTGTATCAAGAATATATTGACAAGAATGAGGCATTAAGCATAAAGTTATGGATATATATATTTTGTTGTTCTTAGTATGCTTTGATAAAGGTAAGGGAATCGTTGTGATCACATAAATCAACAGGAGTGTTGAAGGTCGATTTAAGATTTTTTTTGTTAAGATAGTATAGTCAATTAAGTTGCAAATTTATAAAAGATATATTTTAAATTTTTTATAATTCCAAATTCATAAAAGTATACAAATATTACTTGTAAAAAATTAAATATGAGATATTTATCCCCATTCTAAATAATTGATTTTATCCTGATGGCCAATGTTGATAGGCTCGATTGATCACTCTCAAAATTAATCAGGATAAACTGCATACCTAATATCAACTGTAAAAACAACAACAAAAAAAAAAACCAAAAATGACCAACATTTTTACATAGAGAAAAAAACTGTGAAGAAAGTAATGCTCAAGAACAGTGAGAAATTAAGCAGAGGACAAAGCAACTGATGGCCTTCTTGTCGTTTAATTTAAGATTAATCTCAGCGGGAAATCTACTAAACAATCAACTGCTATTCCAACTACTGCTTCCGGTGTTCGATGATCTCATCGCTTCCCGTTAATTAGGAGAGAATGTTCATGGCGAAAACGTCGTCGTCGGCGAAACTCACGAGGACGTCGCCGTCGTAGTACAGCTCCTCCTCGTCGTCCGTCGCCAGCGCCGCCCGCATCTGGCTCCACCACTCGCCGCCGGCATTGCCGCCGCCGTCGCAAACTTCGAAGCTCTGGTTTATGCCAGAGCTAATGTAGCTGTTGGCCGCCGCCGCCGCCATCTCCGCCTCCATCTCGGCCTCCGTCTCGCCGTTCCTGGCGAAGCGGCCCCGCACGCGCGGCCGGCTGTCGGCGAGCGTCTTCCGGCACGCGTACTGGATTTGTGCCGAATGGATACGGTTTAGGATTAAAGAGGGGAACGAGATCGATCGAGGAGGAGTTTTTATGTACGTACGGTGATCTTCTTGTGGAAGTTCCTTTGGTTGCGCTTGCTCCGATACCTCTCGATTCTTTCCTTCCTCTCCTCGGCACTGTATCTTCCGACTCTCCCCGGAGCGCCGCCGCCTTCTTGGCCGTAGTTCTCCACCGAACCGTGCGTCCTCTGCCATCGAAATTCACGGACCGATATCGGAACTTGATCGTAGGAAACGATCCAAAATTGAATTTTTAGCAGGAAAGGTGGGGGCTTGCTGACCTGGAGGTCGCCGGTGCTGAGCACCCGCCTCACGGGGGCGGCGTGGAAGTCGAGGTAGTCGCCGGAGGATGACGGCGGAGAGGAGTAGGAAGGCGGCGGCGGCGGGTAGTGGTGGACGGGTGGATCCGGAGCGTAGTGGTGGAGGGGAAGCGACTGTGAGCTGCTGCTGCGGTGGAGGTCGTAGTACTCAGCCGGTGGGAAAGAGGAGGGGAAGGGGAGGAGGCCGCCATTGGCCTCGTGGTAGAGCTCTGGAGGCGCGCCCGGCGAGCTGATGGGGTGGTGGACGCTGCCGTCGAGGTCGTAGGAGGACGAGGAGAAGGAAAAGAACATGGCGGAGTTTGGCGGTGGTGGCGCTCGTGGACTTGAGCCGTGGGTGGTGAGGGAAGAGGAGCTCGGCTTCGGCTTTTAATGGAGGTCGAAGGGAGCGGTGTTGTCAGGGGCCCACTCGACCTTGTCAAAGGAGAATGGTGGGTTGACCATGGTGGGCCCTCACAAGCAGTTGAGTCGGCTGGGACCCTGTCGGCCTACTGTGAGTGCTCACCCTGCCTCTATTTTACACACCTAGACTGCTTGCTCATGCATCCACCCACTTGAGCTCGATTAGATTCCAAAGTCAACTCAAAATTTTGACCAGGAGTTGACTTTTGAATATGCTTGCGTCTCTAAATCTAAATTAGAATGTAGAAAAATTATTATTTATTGTATTTATGATAATAAATATAATGATAATAATTTTAAAAAATAATCAGTTGAAGATGCGGATCAAATACTTACGTGATAAGATCTATATCTCAAATGTCGTCGTTAGATTTGATTCCTAGATCATAAAATATATTGAGTCATTTTCGAATTAATCTCTTTCACCGCAATAGATTCTGTGAAGATAACACACACAAGGTAGGGGAAAAGAAAGGGTTGTTGTTACCTAACAATTACTAGTTATGCATCTGCACTACGAATGTATATACGTGAGAATTTATTCTGATTCATAATATATTTTTTTTCCTCTGATATATATCCTCAATTTAATTTGGAAAATTATCACTAATAAATCTACTTCAAGAAATGTGATCTAGAATTCATTAATCAAAGTCTCCTGAAAGTTGGGAGAAGTTTCAGACACCCAAAATTAGGAAAATATTGAAAGATTTTGTTGTTTGTTTTTGCCAAATCATATGAATGTTCCCAAACGCAATCTAACAAATCTTTGGCAGAATTCGAAAATTAATGAGCCATCTCAAGAATCTTGCCTACACGAAGGTTCTAAGCGTAGGCTTTAGAAGAGGAGGAAAAAAACAAAACAAAAGGAGTGTGTGCTGTGGCAGAAGAAGAGAGGAAGCTCTTTATTAACTCACTCACAGTTCTGCAAAAGGGAAAAGGGTTTTCGGTCCTTTGATGCCTCGTCATGGATTTGGAATCATTAACAATTATAATCTATTGTCGCAAGAGCATTACATTTGTTGAAACATGGATTAATTAGCTATATGATCTGATAGACTAACTGTGAATGACTCGAGCAGTGCCAAACTAAACCTCACAGAAGCAAGTTACTATCGAAAGACACTGCAGAAAAATCTAACCCCTCAACAAATGAACAAAAGCACGATCCCACATCGACAGTGGACATATCTCGATCGACACCAAAAATTGCTCCCTTATCAGAAAAGTCAACTCCCCAACGCAGTCTTGATAAGACAAGACTGCTTTAGTCAACTCACCCGACGACTAAACGAGGGTGCAAAAATTCCCACATGATCATGATCTTCACTCACCCCACAGATTTCCTCACCTATCGAGAAACATCCCCACAGTGGGGGCCAATCCTTCACCTGTTGCCCTCCCCTGCACTACAATAATAAACAACTTTTGATCAAACACACTATTGCACTAGCATCCTCCACTAAGAATCGAACCAAAGTCATTTAGAACATGGACAACACTATTCAACAGCTCCTAGATTAGGTGTTTTTTTAAGAGAGGAAGGCTGGTACTACTGTTGTGATAGGTGCAGTGAAGTATATATATATCCCATTGTTAGCTTTGCCATCCCTACTGTTGATTAGCCACTAGAAAGTGTTCGATAAATGAAGACAATGGCTCATAATCAACTCCTGGCAAGGTAGCTAGCTATAAACCAAAGATCATAAGAACAAAAAGTTGGAAGTCTCAGAGAACATGCATGCCACCTTTTGACTCTAGAGCACTAATAGATATATAGTCCAGTCTAGTGGCCTCCAATGATGGGGGATTCCTACTTTGCGAGAAAGTGATCATGGGTTCTGCTGTTCCATTCCCCTATTCGACACCATAACTGATGGCCTGTGAACACAGAGGATCACCTACATTTTTCACACTCGGTAATCACAACTTCATACTTGTTGTTCTACAACAAATAACAGGAGATGACGTAGACCCACATGAAGACAATGTAGTGCAGATTATTCGGTCACACCAGTACCGGGCCACTTAATTTAAAGCAGTGTGCGTATACTAAGACATAACGCACCCCGGCCATATTGCTTCCTGGCTTTATAGCACATCAGAGGCACTCAAGTCACATTTGACTAAGTTTATATGGACCTATTTTACATTTAATATGAAGAGAGAAGAGCCTCATGTAACAAAAGACACTGATTAATTAGCACCAACTTTAACCCTGCTAGCTTATGAGTCCACGAGAGGTTAATCATGTCACCTACGTACGGTGCCATATATATCAAACAACCTAAACACTCTGGAGATGGCAATGCTGCTGCAATCATCGATCTATTAAAAATCATTATAATCCAGGTCAATCGAAACACAATCAATCGCCATATATTCCATGCATGATACGCAAGGACCACACAGAAGAGTAAGTATCTACAACAAACCAACTTTAAGTGGTCGTAGGCCAATCCAACATGATAAATCCATGCGCACCCAGGGATATCGCAGCTGCTTGCAGATATCTGGAATCATTGTAACTCACACAGTGATATTGAAGTTCCAGAATTACTGCACAACATGTGCATCATTTAGTGACGCTGGAAGAGAAACCACCGTTCTCTCTAGGTTTTACTTTATAGCACATCAGAGCCAGGAAGCAATATGGCAGCTGTAACAGTACTGTGACAACTTGGAATATGTATACGCAACGACAACAGTAATATTAGATTTGCAAAAAACAATAGAAAGGCAAGTTTCTTATCACTTACATGCATGGGGATTTGCATGTTCTTGTTTGCTTCTTATCACTAACAAGCTGATGAAGAAGCTGGTCCATCTAAAAAATTCTCATCGACCTAATTTTATGATTTAAACCACAAACAGGTTCAGTTATAGAATAAAATCAAGATTTGAAATGAAAGTGCACCAAAGTTTTCATCGATCTAATTTCCTGATTTAACATTATTTGAGGAGATATTTTTGTGCGTAACAAAGGGCTGATTGAAATTTCAGGTCAGTGTGGAAGAAATATCACGAGTGTTCAGTATCTTCAGCCAGAAAATCTGCTAAATCCTGCACTCTTACATGAGAATAATAACAATCCTCTCCACATGAAAGCTTATTCATGACAGCTATAAAGTATGACCACACACAAAAAAAATGATGCAGAACAGTTAATTTTTTTTTTTTTTTGCTAAAAATAGATAAGAAATTGGTATAATAAGGAATCATCTTTCCTTACAAATGTTTCTAGTTCTTTTGGGATTGTACCCGTTATTCCTGACAAACATAGGTTTAAATAAGCCCTTAAAAGGCAAATGATAAGTCGGATAGAATGATCGCTGTTTTCGTTTCCTTTTTCCTGCAAAAAAAATTGAATTATGAATAACAAAGTTGCAATATCTTGATGATTTTGAACTAAATAAATGTACAATACAAGACCGACTAATACCATAAGAGTAAAATTTATAATAGCATGCAAACAAAACATGATGTAAAATATTGTTCTACCAACCTAAAGGAAACAATTTCGTGGATTATGCTTATTACTATTTGTAGTTTTCTTAATCACAAAATAAAAGTTATAAAATACAAAGCTAATAATGAAAAAATAAACTAGAAAAGCAAAGTGTTACAAGTTGATAATAAACATATAAATTACACATTGATTCAAAATTACAGTAGCATGTTTGATACATAATTTCTAAAATAATATGCTACTAAATTTGCTAGGCCGACTGCAGAGAAAATATAATTTAAATTGAAAAAATAATGAGGAAACAATTTTGAAAATCTTTTCTAGAACCAAGCTGGCTTTGGTTAATCATGTGTTTGGTATTCTACAACACCTTTAATCCTAATCCAATAAATGCAACTTCCACAGAAATTCCACGATGATGTAGTCAACTTTTGAGAATATTGGTTTTCTCTGACAACGTTAAAATCTAAAATCTACTCTAATAGAAAATCAGATAAAATAATCACACACAAAATTTGATTACTGTGGTTCACATTGACAAAACCAAATCTTGGTTTTTACACATTTAGCATCATAAACATGAGAGAATCATATTGAGTACAGTACAAGTAAAACAGGTTGGATATAGTTGTAGGTTTAAATTACCTGATTTATCTTTTGACTTTTGTGTCTCTTCTTTGGCCATGATGTTACTTTTCACTTCGGGATCATCAATTGTAACATATAAAAGATCATTATGTTCTTTGGTCTCATTAGAAGAACCTTTTTGCAGAAAATTGTCTACAAATGAGATTGAGCCATCAACTTGGTTACACGGTAAAGGTCTTCCAGGACTCCTACATGTTGGGCTCATATCTATCAGATCATTTTCTTTCAGCTCGGGTACAAAAATAGTTGATATATCCTTCATTACAGGCTGACAATCCTTCACATCAGCAAGTAGAGTTCTCATGCAGCCTATGGCATCTGGGGAGCTGAGAACTTCTTCACAGGCAGCATTATCTATACCTAAACTTGCAAGAGATATTGCCATATGGTTCATTGATGACTTATCATCTTGTGTGACATCATTGGCAACAATGCAAGGTTCAGGTGTTGCCATACGATTCTTCAATGAACCATTATCTTCTGTGACACCATCAGCACCAGCACAAAGTTCAGGTGTTGCCATATGATTCTTCAATGAACCATTATCTTGTATGACATCAGCAGCAACAGCACAAAATTCAGGTTTTGCCATATGATTCCTCAATGAATCATCATCTTGTGTGACATCATCAGCAATAGCACAAGGTTCACAGGGAGTAACAGGTGATGCAGGAGTCATAGGCGATGATAACTTTTTGGTTTTCTCACCAAGCAAAAATGGTGGTTCAGTTGATAACGGGAAATCAATCGAATTTGAACCAAAAGATTGCTTTCTGATAAAAGTAGGAAATTTTGTAATGTCATCCAATGATAACAAATCACCTTTACCACTGGAGATGGGATCCCATTCATTCCATTTATCAAGAGAAAAACTTTTTGGGTTGAATTGTGCATCAGGTATGACTCTTCCAAGTCTGATAGTTTCCTTGTAGAACTGTTTCTTCCTAATGGCATTAGCTAGCAGTGACCTGTCAATAAAAACAAACATAAAATTACAAACAAAGCAGAACATCCACATAAGATGAGTGAGAACTCCAATAGTTCTGAAACACGATTAATAAACCTGCAATTTTGAGAAATAGTATATTTGGCGTGCTCAGCTGACAGACCAAGCAAAAATACTGCTAAGTTTGCAACATCAAGTGGCCCTCTAACATCATTCACAGTTGAAGCGGCACTTGATATGAGGAGATTCTTCCCTCGACTCCAGTCAGACAGTAGCTACAAAACCAAGATGGGCACATTATGGTTCAAATTATGTAATAAAATACAAGCAAATAAATACAGACGATTTGCATAGCATTCTAAAAAAAATACAAGCATATATTCTACAGTATCATATTATTATATTGAATATTAAACAACAACAGAAAACAATTCCGAATGTATAAAGCTATAAGTATATCAACCCCAATGTCTAGTAAACTTTAGTGTTATGCATTAAAGTCATTACAGATACGACCCAATAATTTGAGAGGAAGTAAACCAATATCAATCCATGAGTTTCCATACATATTGAGAAATTTCATATCACGACTTCATACCATAACCAAATAGGGTCATATGTGTTTATAAAAATAGTCAATGGAGGTGCAATGTCTAACTCAAATTGCTAGGTCAACATGGTGGCAAAAGGTGATTCGCTCGCCCCAGCGCCCCCACCAATCCGTCACAGGGCCAACATGGAAGAGGTAAATCACGGGTGGCTACTAGCCTTTGAAATAGTGACTAACGCATGAGGTAAATTGCTAGGTCAATATGCGTATAGAGGATAATGAAGAGTATGAATATCAGGATAAATTAAGAGAACTGAGTATGAAATAAATATCAGGTTAAATGAAGAATATGAATATGAGGGATTTTGTCAACCAAGTTTTCATCGACCTCATATTGTAGAATAATAGATCAACAAAGTCTGAAACTTTTAGTTTCGAGATTTGCACCACTGTTTTGTAATTTTGTTTCAAGTTGGTCAGCACACGCAACGCATCTCATTCCGTTTGCTGAACAACACACAGAACTCTCCATGACGATGAAACATAACTGCAATGATGTGAGCCTTCACACAACAACGCAAGGTTTCACTTGAGGCTTCCCATGAGGCTTTCATGGGGTTTGCCATGATTGTGATGCGGTGGCATGCTTCCATGAGGCAACACAACAAGAGTTAGGCTTCCTCCTCAACCTAGGATTGGTTCTCAGCATCAACACCTGACACGGTCAACATGTCTACGGAACAAAGATCCCAGCTCAGGAAGAGATTTTAATCCTTGATTTACACTACACTGTGATTAACTATTGTCCCATTTTTTACTATTACTAAAGTAATATTAGACATATTAATATTCAGCCTATTTTAGTTAATTTGAATCTTTATTTCAATCTAAAATGTTTTTAGATGGATATACATGATTATTGGCATTAAATACAAAGAACAATAAGGGGTGAAGAAAATATACAGGAGGTAATTTAAACTAGATTTACTCTAGCCTTGGCTGCACATAAACATATCACTTAAGTAATAAAAAAAATGCAAATATTATGTGATTGAGTCATTGCATAATCCATATGTGACAAAACAGATATATACAATCTATATTAAGAAATTTATTTAACATTAGTTGCGAGTATATTAAATAAAATTTAAATGATTATTTAGAATGTAGAATGCAATCAGAATAACAATCCATCAGAAAAAAGGTTATATCTTCTGTAAGATGAATCAAAGAAAAAAATACAATGTGCACACACACATGGGAAAATGTCATGTGAGCATGTAATAAAATATAAGTTATCCGACAAGGAAGCAAAGAAGATTTACTACACCTTTGCATCTGAAAGGATCTTTCTTCTGACATGAGAATCAGCTATAAGATGAGAATACGTAATTTCAAAATATAGTCCACGCTGCAAATGAAAAAGTATGAGAGTTATCAGAATTGAATCTAGCCAAAACTTTGAATATTTCAAGCTCAGATAAGTAATGCTGATGCACTTACATCACCTGAATAGCAAGCTTAATAGATGGAATCTTCAAACGAAAAGGTAGCTTTTGGGAGAAGTCCAATGCAATTATATCAACCTATTATAGAGTAATCAGGTAAAAAGGTAACCAACAACAACTTCACTGCATTATTTATTAGATTCC